>JAGXJF010001706.1:0-58465 GCA_019208055.1 Stipa capillata | reverse complement strand
CAGTTGGGAACCATCTGTGCTATCCTTCACAGTACAGATGATCCCAGTTGGGACCGTCTATGCTTTTTGTACAGAACCGTCTGTACTGTAGCGTCCCGCTTGTGCGCCATCGCTGGTAGTCATTTTCTCAGACGGTTCGTGTTTGGAACCGTCTGTGATAAGCACTGTACAGATGGCTCCAAGTTGCCGTTTGTACAGGTGGTGTCCCGTTAAATGGAACCTGTAGTAGTGATCATTGGATTCATATTAAAAATACTTTCTAATGACTATGATTTTGTAACTATTAACGTAATATTGTACTCCCTCTTTTTTTAAATATATGTGCTTTTAATTAGCTTCTCCAAATTTTTTTAAAATACATGTATTTCTACACTTCCAATGCAATTTTAGTCATTATGTTCCTATTTTTCCCTTCATTAATGTCACCTGCAAAAGAGCTAATTACTCATGTGGTGAGAATATTTATTGTCTTAAGGAGGAAAAAGAGATTGACATGTAAATGTGTGAAGGGGTAATAGTGACATTTCACTCGCAACTTTAATTCTTAGGCCCAACTCTAAAATGACATTTATTTTAAAATAGAGAAAGTGCAAGAAATTCACGATTCAATCATGAAATTAAAAGCCAAAATATGTCCTATAATTTGAAACTATAGTCGCTAGGAACTAGAATTCCAGAAAAGATGAAACTATAATTAATATGTTATGGCAGATACTGTACCTGGGAAGGAGTGACAGTAATGGTCCCAAACGCTTGGCCCCTTGCCTCCCTCGTTCCAAGCACCTTCAATCTGGAGTAAACACAACAGCATAACATATATGGTGTCTTGCATGCAACAAATCAACTTGTTATTAACCTATTTTTCGTTCTTCGTGGATAACCCTATTAACATAACAGTATTAGTTCTTGTTATATTCGCTTTGATCGTTGTCTTTCACGAACAAATCGTTTTGGATGTCAACATGGTGGACAAATTACAGCCTTGACAAGTTTTAAAACTTCTATGTAGCTAAAAGTTGTATATGTCATAGCCATCCCTTATTATGATGTGTGTTTTTCGACGAAAATCTACAGGAGGCCGCTCTAAATGTTCAAAAAGATATTAATGGCTAAAATTTGTAATGTTTTTCTGCACTTAACGCAAAATGATTTATATGTTCTTTATCAGCTGGAGAGAGTACATGCGTATTACTTGGTACGATGAGGTACCGGCACCAAAGACGAAGTCGGAAGGGAAGCTGTTCCTAGTGAGGATCTGCTCGCTGGGCAGCACATCGTCTCCAAAGGGGCCATTGCTTGCCCCAGCAGGAGCACTTGCCACTACTACAGATTACACAATTACAGTCGGTTCAAAATTGCTTTCTTAGCCGGTTTACCTTCGGGCTATAGAGAAAGAGTGCTAATAATATGAATTATCTCAGCCGGTTATAAAACCGACTGAGATAACAACTTCTCAGCTGGTTAGAAAAAAATATATAACCGGCTGATATAACAACTTCTCAGCTGGTTAGAAAAAAAAACCGACTGAGATATTATACTATCCCAGTCGGTTCCCAACGAAAAACAGACTGAGATAATATCATATCTCAATCGGGTTTCCAACCGAACCGACAGAAGAGTAAACTTTTGTAGTCGCTTTTTACACGGGAACCAACTGAGATAATAGCATATTTATCTCAGTCGGTTTCCCTGGTTCAACAGGCAACGATGAAGGCTCATCTCAGCCGGTTCTAGGGAAACAACCGGCTGGGATATTCGTTGGTACAGGGCAGGCAGAATCTGAGTTTCTTCCTGCCCTGAAATAGAAAATGCAATTTATATACCCAGATTCCCATAATCCCTAGAACACATTTCACATCCAACTTGAATTCATAATAGATATTTATATTGACATCATATTTCAATTGACAACTAAACACAAATGAAAGTATATAGAAATACAATATTTGCACCACAACATCCATCACATGTCTTGAGAAATTTGCAACAGATTGAAATGCAAGTGACAACTAAACATCGATCATTTGATTTAAAACAATTGTCTTAGTCGTCGGATCCATCGTAGTAGAACTCGCCTTTCGGATCAATGACGCTATCAAGAAGGAAACGTGCCAAGTCTTCTCAAATCTTGGCTAGATCCGTCTTTGGGAATTCCGTTCGTGCAATAGTAGCAACCTGTTGATATGAAGATCATACTGATGCTACATAGAAGAGATGCATAAAACAAAATCGAAATGATAATTAGCATACCTCGATAACTGAGAATTTGTTCGCGGAAGCTCGAGACATGAGAAGGTTCATGTGGCCAACATAGAAGGCACACAAATTGCTAAAATTGGGTTGCTGGTGGCACTGCAAAGATATACATTCTTTCACTACTGCAGTATGGGCCTCTGCTGAAACCCCTCCACTGACGGGCAACCTTTTGCCCGTCGGTGGCGCTTATCATCACTGACGGACAACATTTTGCCCGTCAGTGGTGCTGATGCCCAGGCCGGTCAGGAGGACCTCTACTGACGGGCCCTAAAGTCGCCCGTCGGAGGAGAGACGACCCGCGGCCCATCGAACCCATAGAGCTGACTGAGAATTAGCACTGACGGGCCCAAATTTTTGGCCCGTCAGTGATGTTTATCAAACCACTGACAGGCCGATATTGTGGCCCGTCAGTGCTAATTTCCAGCCCATCCACGGCCCGGCTATAACCCTAACGCAGACGCCACCCCTCCCCAACCCCTCCCCCCCCCGCGCCCCCGCCCTCGCCCCTGATTTTCTGCTCTTCCTCCTCCCCGAGCTCCCGCCGGCCCCCTCCGCCTCCGTGCCCCCCGCCGCCTCCTCTCCCTCCGCCTCCGGCCGCCTCCGCCTCCTCCACGACGTCGCCGGCCCCCTCCGCCTCCTCTCTCCCGAGCCGCCTCCTCTCCCTCCGCCTCCGCCTCTCTGGATCCGCGCCCTCCGCCACCGGATCCGTCCCCCCGGCCTTCGGATCCGTGCCCCCGGCCACCGGATCCGTCCCCCCGGCCACCGGATCCGAAACCCTTGTGTCCTCCTCCGCGCCGCCGCCTCCTCTCTCTTTCGCCCCGCCGCCGCCGGCGCTCCACCAACCCTAGCGAATGCCGCACCAGCGCTTCCGGCGAGGCCCTCGGCGCCTTCGACGCGCTGCTCGCCCGGGTCCCACCCGCCGACGCCGACGCGCTCCGCCGGTCCATGGGGCTCAAGATGGAACAGCTCAAGGTCATGTACTGCTTTAGATTTGTATTGTGATATTTCGCTCATCGTCGATATTAGATGATCTCCGGGTCATGTACTGCTTGGATGATGCTCTGTGTTCTTGATGATCGATCTGTTCTTGATGCTATCTATTTTAGCCTCGTGCATGTCTATCTTTACTTGATATAAACAATTTTCTGACCTATTTATGAAGTTCTCATGCAAACTGATTGTAGGAGCACTTTGCTTGATACTACGCAGTCTCTTCCTAGTGCTGAATCTGGAAAATGTGACCTAAAATTGAAATACAACTTAAATTTCTTGTTTGATCAGGTTATCTTAACATGCAATCTGACTCTGTTTATTTACCTGTCAACTTCTTTTGTCTCACATAAATTAGTGTTCCTCTTATCTCTATTTGAACTTGTTATGCTTATACCTTAAAGTTAAGTATGAGGCGAGGCTTGAGGATGGGACTGTTGTATCAAAATCTGATGGTATTGAATTCACCGTGAAAGAAGGTATAGTGCTTGCTATTTTGAACATTTGCAATATAATTCTAGCTCGCCATTTTCTCACACAGGAATATTACTTTTTCAGGGCATTTCAGCCCTGCCATATCGAAGGCTGTCAAGACTATGAAGAAGAATGAGAAGGCCCTTCTTACTGTCAAGCCACAGTGTGAGTTTACAGTAAGTTAGTTAAGAACTCTTCAGTGCAATGTGGCAATGGAATCATCTCTAATATGTGTCATATGTGGTGCAGATGGCTTTGGTGAGCAAGGCAGGCCAGGCTCTGGAGGGTGAAGGCTATGATCGTCCCAACGATTGTGCAACTGTCAGAGGTATATTTTACCGTTCGTTTTACATATAATCTCAGAATGGTACTCTTCTGTTTTTATATTTTAAAGTACATGATACTGATCTTACTCTACAGTGAAACTTATTGGGAAGTTGGAGGATGGTACCGTGTTTGTCAAGAAAGGTCATGATGGTGAGGAGCCATTCGAGTTCAAGACTGATGAGGAGCAAGTGATTGAAGGGCTTGACAAAGCAGTGCTTAGCATGAAGAAAGAAGTTGCCTTTGTGACTATTGCCCCTGAGCATGCGTTTGGATCTAATGAAACAAACCAATACACAGCTTTTGCTTACAAATGTAGTCCTGTTCCACGGCATGTATGTCTCCTTATATCAGATAATGTATATATTGGAATGCATATTTTGTATATTGGAATGTATATCAGATAATGTATTATTTTTTGAATTTTTTTTTCATCCCTGAAAATGTACCACTGACGGGCCTCTATAGAAGGCCCGTCAGTGGTGATAAAGGCTCTGCTGACTGGCCTTGGGCCAGCCCGTCAGTGGTGACAAAGTCTGCTAACGGGCACTAGGCCCGTCAGTGGAGAGACCCCCTCCACTGACATTTCCAGGGTGACGGCCCCCTGTCCGTCAGTGGAGGGGGTTTGGCGCCCGTCAGTGGTGACCCGTTCTGCAGTAGTGTTTTGGTATATAGTTCTATAGAATTGATATCATGGAGTCTAAAAGTGTACGATAGGATACATACCGGAAAGGAGTAGCAGTGGTATAACTTATGAGGGGCCCCACATCATCCTTTTTCTCCACGTGATTACAAAATATTTGGTACGCTCTGAATTGTGGAAGAAAAGCCGTAATTATACCAATGACCTATTACCATGGAATTTCATGAGGTAATTTGTTTACCTATCGATCACTTTGCTGACCCTCTCGAAGTCGGTCATGTTTTCGAGGTATGAATCCATATAATACACTTTCTTGATAGGGAGTATGATAACAATAAGGATCCAATGTGAGCTAAATGGTCATTAATCCCAAGTTAGTTGATGATGCGCCAAAGGTGCGAAATGAACAAGTTCGAGATATTAACAAGTTTATAGCGCTTACCTTTTGTTGAAGGGATAGAGGATGAATTTCTTATGCAGGCTAGCCTCCATAAGATCAATGATGTAATCCTCGACAACCCTTTCAGCAGCATCCATGGATTGTTCAGAGGCAAGGTGCGGGTCGACGAATCCTATCGATTCATTTGCTTCTCTTGCCTTGATAGAAGCGAACCTACATATACACGAGGGAAGAGTTCCGTATTTGTGAAACATGTGTAGGTATTATAGTAAATTAAATGGAGCATGATTGTAAACACTTATAGTGTGAAGCATCTCACGAGGCCCGCGTCCAAGGCGCTTAGGTTGTACATAAGGAACAAGTTGTCACACTCCGATTTCTCCAAACCCTGCAAGGCATAGCATTGCATTAAGCTGACCAAATCTAAACCATGCATGGCGCCCCACATGAAATAATATTCGTAAAAATCCCAACAAATTTTCCAAAATTAATCAGATATGTATATGTATATAGGTATACAAGTGACGTTAATCCACTCCATCTCCCATGTCATTTCGCGTGCTCAGCTCTTCAATTTATAGGAACATATATATGCATTCCCATGTGTATATACTACACGTATAGGTGCTATAGACCTTGATTTCTTTTCAACCAAAACCAAGCTCTGAATTTAACCAAGTTTGGCAACTCATGTTCATTACTGGCCTATTAAATGCTCATTGTTGGCCTATTATTCAACGATGCTACAGCCTTGCTCCATCCTTACTCTGTATAGGGGGGGGGCATTAGTGGCTGCATGTAGCAACAACGATAGCTGCGCTGCCCTGCACAGAGCACGCTCGATGCCATCCATGGCAGGGCCCTGCCGCTTCAGTGCCAAGCACATGTCGTCTTGCTACCCCTGCATTTGTCATCTCTACTAAAGCAGTCAATGCCTAATCTTCCTATGCTGACCAAACATCTGCACCGCTCCCCTGCTACTTCAACTCAACGCAATGCCACCTCTCTCTCCACAACATAATTCGTGCAGCCTCCCAAATATGCCATGAACAGTGCCATGAACAATGCCACGAATAGCGCCATGAGCAGTTCCATGAACAGTGCCACAAATAGTGCCATGAACAGTGTCATGAATAGTGCCATGAACATTACCATCTACAGTACCTGACGTGCACTGCACGCGCTGTTTACTAGTCTCCAATAGTAAGCGGTGCCAACTTTCCCGTGTTCTCTTCAATAGTGAGCGGTGCCCAACTTGCTGCAGCTACACAACTCGTGCAAAAATAATTAACTTCCCTGCATCCTTCTCCTCTATTTAAGCCAAGCAACTTCCCTCCTTCTCAATTCCCAACCAGCCCGAGCTCATTTTCTCTACCTACTCCATCTACTAGCCTCTCTTTCTTCCCCATAAAAATTAGCTCCCCTCTATACATGTTTTCCCAAGGCTAAGCTCTACCTGCTTTCTTCTCCCAAACTCCAAGTTGAAGCAAGTCAACCCGAGCTCCCTCCTGTTCCTTATCCTCTCCTGGCAGAAAACTCAAAAGTCTATGTCTTCTCCATTGTAACTTTGATCGAATAAATTCTTTCTCCGATGATCTCGTAGATTTCAGAACTATCCATTAACATAACTTTAATAATTTTTAAAAGGTTTGGAGTTTCAATTTTGAAAAATATTTCAAATATGTATGCCCTGGAAAAATCAATTCTCCTACCTAAAAATATTCACACAGAAAAAATCTAGCATGATGGGCTCAGTGACACTTTAAAACTCTGATTCCTTTAGGCAAAGCTAATAGAAATCATGATGAGCTTTAAAACATTTACCTTATTAGGGTATATATAGACATGCAATCTTTTCCATAACACCTAGTACCTCATGGTATCTGCATCCTCTTCTCTTACCATGTCGTATCGTTTGAATCTTATTTGGGTTTCTCTAGCTTGGTTGTTTATTCGACTCTCTCTCGAAGTGTAGTTGACGGAGTAAGGTACATGCGCTAGGGGGATCCGAAATCACCCCCGTGTCAGGAACAGAACCAGGAACTGCCAGGCAAGCATTTCTCACCTTGACCATGTTGAAACCTATATGTGATAAACTTAAGTATTTTGCTTACGAACTTGCATGCTATGTTTGTAACAATACTATGTTAACTAAGAATAGTTATGACCTATAGATGCATTGCCAAGGATCCGACCTGAAATAAATTTGTAGCCCTAGTGTTAGACACTGGACATTGTAGTTCCGGTGAGGTACTAGACTTATAGGTTGTAAGCCAAGCTTAGTCCTGCTCTAGAATAAAACTCAAATTTTTTTACGAGGTTGGGAATTACTTATGGTTCGGGAAAACAAAACCCTTGAGGTGACGAGAGTCGCCCAGTGCGGATGTTGGAAAAGTATGATTATCAAAAACCCAAAACAAAAGGGGAGATGATTTCGACTCGGGTAAGAATTTTAAGGGCAGTTTGGGGATGTTGATGTAGCATGTGGTGGCATGGTGGTCGGGATTGAATCTGGGGTCTTACTCGAATCAACCAAGGACTGAGCCTAAGTGCTGCTAAACCAGGTTCACCCCGTACGTCCACATGGCCTTTGTGGGAAGGACTTGACTTATTATCCCGTCAAGTATTAGAGCCTGGACCCGTGGGCAGTAGGACGAGTGTGCTAGGTAGATTGGCATCCCTAGAGGACCTTCGCGTGACTACGTAGGGAGTCATTCGACACAAAGGTAAGTCCACTTCGGGTTGTGGGTCAGGAGTCACTGAGCACAAGCGGAGACTGGGTAGATCTTATCTAGCGGGTCCAGCTCTGCTACGAAAATGGGTGAAAGGTCTCGCTGTAATAACCCTGCCGATACACCTCGTGAAGTGTATCCGTAGCGCTCGGCAACAAGGGGGACTTACATCTTGTGGGTAAAGCCGTACAGCCTCTGCAGAGTGTTAAAATCTATTCGAATAGCCATGTCCTCGGTTATGACATGAACTAGCAAGGCCATACATTGGTTAGACTGAGTTTTGTTTGCACAAACCTAGGAAAGGGACTAAGGACGTGGGCATGACGTGTCCACAGAGTGCAATTTATTCTACAAGGCGGGTAGCAAGGAATTGTAGAAGAAGGGCCTAGTCATACTACAACGGGTAGTATGGACAGGTACCGCAAACTTTAGATGGCGATAGGCGGAGCTAACGGGCTGAGATAAGAAAAGGAGATAGTGGAAACTACCTCATGCGATGATATGATCATTGGAATTACTTTCAATTTCAAAAATGCCTTAGAACCTACTATCCTTGTATTTAATTGAAAACTTACTTTTCCGCACAATATGTGACCTAGAATAAAGCAGCCTCCTTTGAATCAAACCCTGCATGAAATATAGCCGTATTACTCTCCTGTGGGACTTGCTTGCGAGTACATGTCATGTACTCACCTGGCTTGTTGATGTGGCCAGGCGAAGAGGAGTACCACTCCGACGATGACGACAGTGACTTCGAGGGCTAGGGCATTACCCCAGTCAGTTGCCTATCGGGTAGGCATATTGATGGGCTTATCTATGTATTTCTATCTTCCGCTGCAGACTTTTATTCAGCCAATTGGCTATGTTGTTCAATAAAGACCATAATGGCATATTTGTGTAATAGACTCGGTATTGTATGACAATGTTATCAAGCTTTTTGTGTGTACTGGCTACTGACCATGGGACCAGTAAAGAAAACACAGGGGTTTATTCGGCCTTAAAACCGGGTACGCCACACAAGTCCTTCCAAGTCACGACGAACAGTCGACCCTTATCATGGAGGAAGTGCTCACGTCCAAACCTGCCAATGATGCTATCGCTCCGCTGATTCTTGGGTTTCTTAAAATTGGCCAAGTAATGGTTGTGCAACGCAGCGCAAGCCCAGCCAAGTTCAGACATCATCTTTTTGTGATTCTTGACCATCGGCTTCCCAGGCTTATATGTCGGGACAGTCGGAGCGCTAGGGAGTCTCGCTCCAGCTTCATATATCGCGGCTATTTCTTCGATGGTCATTTCTTGGCTAGCAGCTACCTTCATCAAGTTATTTCCCTTGCCATGCTTTCCTCGTCCTTTTGCGTTCGCGCTTCGCCTCCAAAGCCTGGGAGAGTCCATATTTGTGGGGAACGAGGAAACCTACACCCCTCGTGTGACCTGGGTGCTCGGGGTTTCCCAAGCCCTCTTCGAGTACATCTCCTACTTAGGTGCCAGCCTGGGATGATGCATCGAACTCCAGCTGCAAAAGCCAGAATTATTTGTTAGTACGACTAAGGCGGGATTTATATCTCACCAAACATCTGTACGCTTGTGCGTCAGCTGGGTTCTCAAATGCTGGGTCGCCTGAAGCCGATGTTGATGCAGATGCCCTAGCTCTAACCTAGACTTTGGTCATCGCATCTGCGATGTTCACAAATCTGGGAGGGGCATCCGATTGTGATACCTGCTCATCCTCCCTTTTCCATCACTTCTTCATTCCCGCGTAGCCGGCAGTTCCTAGACGGTGCGGGTGTTGTTTCTCTTAGAGAGCTCCCGGTTTTGTTCACTCTTCAGCTTGAATTCTTCCGTTGTCTTCATCCTGACGAACTCGTTCCAAACCTCAGGAGTAATCATCGGCCACTTCTCGAAAGGCTCCACCTCGGCATACACGTACTCATTGATGAGGGTAGTCTTCTAGTTCTTCCAAGCCTTGCACACTGTCATCTTAGCAGCTCGCTCGATACAAACTTTCCATTCTTCGGGGAAGATGAAATAACCCAAGATTTCCCCTGAAATTGCAGCGAGCTGGTCTGTTCCTACTCTCTTCCAACTTTCTAAAATGATTGGGACCCGCTCTCTTTCTACGATCTCGCAGACTGTGGAGAACTTCCTCCTTGCGTTCTCAGGCTCGTTTGGTGCCCCTGACTCGTGCAAGTGTGTGACCGTGTACTTCGCATCCAGTCTCTTCGACCATTTCCCTCCTTCTCCTTGACAGGCCTTTTTCTTAGGCCCGGAGGTGCTGGTTGTGTCGCTGGACGGCCTAGGTGGCGACGGTGACCGAGAGTCTCCATTGTCCGGCAATCTTGGGATAATATAGGAAAAGTATAAAGTTTTAATCATTCTAAATCATTTTAATCATCTAAATCATTTAAATTATTCTAAATTGTTCTAAATCATCTAGATCACTCTAAATCAACTAAATCTTCTAAATCATTCTAAATCATCTAATTGAACCATAGCATTCTAAATCATTCTAAATCATCTAATTGAACCATACCATTCTAAATTGTTCTAAACCATCTAATTGAACCATAGCATTCTGCTCAGCAGTGATTGAGAATAGGTGAAAATTCTACATGAGGTATTATTAAGCTGAGTAATTTTGGGAATATTCTAACATATCTAATTCCTGCTATTCTTTTCCTTCAAAAAACATTTTACATGCAAAGTACAAAAGCTAAGAATGTCAATAATTAGACAGAGCTGACTTTCCAAAATGACCCATTATGCTTAATGAGTACTATTTTCAACAAACGATAAAGAGGGCCACCACAAGAATACATATATGCGGAATAAATCTGGTCACTACTCACCACAATGGTGATAGTTGATTACCAAACTGATAACTGAGTATTAATTAGGCATGAATAAACTGACAACTGATGCTACCCTTTAATGGCTTCAACCATAGTTCCCAGTAGATAAATTCAGTTCACTAATCAACACCACATTATGAGTACATGTGACCATTTGATACATCAACTCTTACCTCATAATTTTTTGTAAGTTAACTCGCAATAGAACAAATAGTTATCTCATATTATGAGTATGAATATATGCCCATTCATCTATCTAACCGAATGTGTAAAACAAATAGATTGTCATTAACTATAGAAAACTTTTAGTGTACATAAACATGGAAAGAATGAAATTATCAAGGCCTCTTCATCTAGTACAGATATGTAGATCATTAAATGCTTTGGTCATACTTTACTGCTACTACAATTTTTCTTTGAGCCACTTCAAGCACCTAAATAAAAGGCATGCACTATAAGGTTCATACTTTTACTGACTTTCCAAAATGAGGTCACGTCATTGTATTCAGGCAAAATTCCAGTTTGAAACATGTTCAGAATGCAGAGAAAATGGTCCTTACCTGGTGTCCTGGACAGGGGAGGAGGTGGCGGCGGCTTAGGCGACGGAGGCGCTGGCTCGGGCGATGGAGGCACCAACTAGGGCAACATCGGCGGCAGCCCGGGCGACGGAGGCGGCGGCGGCTCGGTGGCTTGGAGACTTGGTCCGACGTGTCGGGGAGGCCATCTCGGAGGACGTTTGGCGGTTGAGGCGGCTTGAGCAGCAGCAGTTTTGAGGTGACGGCTGGTCCTGCAACAGGGGCGGGAGTCAAAAACTGGAGAAGTTCCAGAGGCGGGAGACGAATTAGTTTTTATTAACCCAAGTCATCACAGCCAGTTAGCTCAGAGAAACCAACTGAGAAACAATACTCCAATCGGTTCGGTCAACAAAACCGACTAAGATAATATTCTATCTCAGTTGGTTCGGTCAACAGAACCGACTGGGATAATATACTATCACAGTCGGTTCGGGCTAGGGTCGGTTTGGTCGCCTGAAACCAACTGTAATATACTTAAGCAGTTGGCTCTCCAGAGGAACCGACTTAGATAACAATACATGCTGCCTGCACTAAACCCTAAAGTTATTGTTTTGTATTCAAGTTGTTGGCTTTTTAGTTAAGTTATTTTATTTGTAGATAAGTTATTTTCTTTGTAGATAAGTTATTTTTTATTTAAGTTATTTTCTTTGTGTTTAAGTTATTTTCTTTGTATTTAAGGTATTTTTGTCATATTCAAGTTGTTTTCTGTGTACAAAAGTTATTTTCTTTGTATTAACGTCATAGAACATATACGATTATTCTAAATCATTGGAAGTAGTACCATATATCATTAATATCAAAAGTTATGTTAGAAAATAATTCCTTCTTGATGATCACTTCGTTTATAGGGAGCAGGATCATGCCACAATTCATCTTCGACCCTTGTTGTAATCTTCCTCGTCCACCACATGTTCAACTCCGACAATACTCCTTTTTGAGGGCATTACTATGTGCCATTTCTTGTTGGATGGATCAATAATGTAGAAGACTTGATGAACTAGTTGAGCGAGGATGAAAGGTTCGTTTTTGTACGTGACACATTCAAGGTTCACGGTGGTATGGCCTTTGTCGTCAGGTATCACCTGTTTCTTATTGACCCAGCGGCAACGAAACAATGAGATTTTAAAATTTTCGCCGTAAGCAAGCTCCCAAATCTCATCTATGTACCCGTAGTATAGTTGTTTCTTGCCATCTGTTTCAAGAGCTTCTACATAGACACCGCTATTTTGCACCATGCTTTTCATATCTTGTTCTTTTGTGTAAAAGGTGTATCCATTGATTTCGTACCCTTTCCATGTGATGACCGACCATGCTGGGCCTCTAGCTAAATATGACAATACACCACTTGATGGAGTTCACGGAATCGCTCTTTGAACCATTCATTGAACTCACAATTGTGATATTTTGTGATCCAGTCATTTGTGCGAGTCAGATTTTGTTGACGTAGAATGTCCTTGTGTTCATTCATATATGGCGACACAATGGCCATGTGCTGCAAAACAATTAAATGGGCTTGAGCATACTCAATCTAAACAAGATCGATCACTTTCCTTCCAATGGTCCCTACACCGAGTAGCCTGCCCTCATGGCGAGATCGAGGCACGCCAACTGATTGAAGATGGGACATGTAGTTAACACAAAACTCAATGACCTCTTCTGTTGCGTAGCCTTCGATGATACTGCCCTCAGGGTGAGATCGATTCCGAACATAGTGCTTCAGAATTCCCATGTAGCGTTTGAATGGGTAATGCTGCGAAGAAACACAGGGCCACACATCCTTACTTTGTGCACTAGGTGGACTATGAGATGAACCATGACATCAAAGAACGACGGAGTGAAAACATCTCGAGCTCGCATAGAGTCTTCACCACCCCATCTTGCAGACCATCTAGTTCATCAAGGCTAATGATCTTCTTCCAAAGTGTGTTAAAGAAACCACACAACTTCGTGAGAGTCTGCTGCACATTTGGTGGAAGAATATTCCTAATTGCAACTGGGAGCATCTGTGTCATAAGCACATGGCAATCATGTGACTTCATGCCAATTAATTTTAGACTTTCCATGGAAAGAAGTCTCTTGATGTTGGCGGAGTAGCCAGATGGAACCTTGATACCAAGCAAGCAATCACATAACTCAGTCTTCTCTGGCTTGAAAAGGTATAACAAGCAGGCAAAAGGAACGTCTTTTTGTTTGCTATTTTCTGCGGTCTTAACTCTGGTCGGATTCCAATATCTTCTATGTCTAGCCATGCATTCAGACCATCTTTTGTTTTGTCAGGCATGTTCAATAAGATACCCATTATGCTATCGCACACATTCTTCTCTACGTGCATCACATCGATGCTGTGACGGACTTCTAGATGCTTCCAGTAAGGGAGGTCCCAGAATATTGGCCTCTTCTTCCAGATGATCTTCTCAACGGGCTTCATTTTCTTTGTTGTACCTCGCCTTTTAAACATCCCCTTTCCAAGCATGACTTTTTAGGTCTTTAACCTGATCGTGGATCTCAGTGCCGCTAAAAATATGTGGAGCTGAGCCTTTCTCGATGGTTCCATCGAATTCATGTCTCATCCTACGGTAACGATGATCCCTTGTAAGGAACCTACGATGACGCATGTACACTATTTTCTTAGAGTGTTTTAGCCACCTGCTTGCTGTATCAACAAGGCATTAAACACATGCATTGCTCCCTTTAATAGTTTACCCCAAACAGTTACCATTGGCTGGATAATCATTGATGGTAATGAACAACATGCAGCGTAACGTGATGTTTTCCTTTAGGTGTGTATCCCATATCTTTATGCCTTCATCCCAAAGAAGTTTGAAATCATCCACTAATGGGGCAAAGTACACATCAATGTCATTACTAGCTTGTTTCGGACCTTGGATAAGTATTGCCATCATGATGTACTTCCTCTTCATACACAACCAAGGTGGAAGGTTATACATGCATAGATTCACGAGCCAACTGCTGTGTCGTCTACTCATGTTGTGGAATGGGTTTATTCCATCAGTGCTCAGCTCGAACCTTACATTCCTCGCCTCTTCGCTGAACATAGCATACCTCCTGTCAATATTTCTCTACTGTAAAGAATCTGCTGGGTGTCTCAACATTCCATCATGTGTATGCTCATCTGCGTTTTAACGCATCAGTTTGGCCTCCTTCGGGTTCGCAAATAAGCACTTCAAACGGGAAATTATGGGCAAGTACCAGGCAACCTTAACAGGATCAGTCCCCTTCCTCACCTCTATGCTTTCCCCGACATCATCATCTTACGCTTATATCGAGAAGCTTTGCACACCGGACATGCCCGCAAATTCACGTACTCTTTACGGTACAGGATACAGTCATTCCTACAAGCATGTATTTTCTTTACCTCCATCCCCAAAGGGCAAAGAACCTTCTTAGCTCTGTATGTAGTTTTTCGGCATCTGGTTTCCCTTTGAAAGCATGTTCCCTAATAATGTTAGGAGCGACGAGAAGCTATTATCGGTCCATCCGCTGCTAGCCTTCAGTTTTAGCAGTTCCAGAACGCCCGACAACTATGTGAACTTGCAACCAGGATACATTGGTTTCTCCAAGTCTTCCAATAAGCAGACAAATTTCCTGTACTCCCGATCATTCTCACAAATTTCCTGTACTTCCAATAAGCATACTGTCGATGTATGGTATACGGGGGGTACTCGTACAACACGTATTTGTACGGTAACGGGGCGAAAACTCAGGTCAGCTTGATCTCTAGACACAGATTTACCCAGGTTCGGGTCCCCAAGATGGGTAATAGCCCTACGTCCTGCTCTGATGGAATTGATATGAGATCTGGTGTACATGCGATTTACAGTGGAGAACTCGACGAGTTGGGAACTCAGCGCGTTCGGCTTACAAGGGGAACTCGACGAGTAAAGGACTCGGCGAGGGTGATGCTAGGGCTAAGGGATCTCAAAGGCTACTAGGCGACTAGGGCTCTCCGATCCAATCTAGCTTGTCCCCCTAGATCGGGGGTCTGTGCCCTTTTATATAGGCAGAATAGGGCGGTAACCTTGTACCGAGTCCTCGTAGTACACGAATCAGACTTCTTCTTATTGCCATATCCTGAGTCCTCGTAGTACACGAGTCAGACTCCTTCCTGGTGACGTGTCGAGTGTTGCCTTCTCGTCTTGATAAGGATTCACTGACTTGAGGCCTATGCTTCTCTTGGATTGGGTCTTCGGGTCATAGCTTCTTCCTGGAGGCCCAGTGATGAACTCGTGGGCCTGATCACGAGCCCATGGTGGTAGCACTACCCATCATCAAGCCCCCCATCATTATGCGTGATGAAGTCGAGACGGGTTCAGGTCAACTCGAGTTGCAGTGGTCCTGCGACTTAGTCGGTCAAGAGGTGTTGAGTTTGTTGTACTCGGAATATTATCTTTGGCCCTCCTGAGTTGTAGGACTCGGCAAGCTTAGTCCGTTTTCACAGTTTGAACCTGTCCGATGGAATTCACGGATGGTGATGTCATGATTTCTACTTTGCGTGTTGTCAGAGTGATCCTACCATGCCTCGGAACGGTCGTGATTTTCTAGGCGTAGTGCGCTTTTAATGCCGGGGGCAGGGGGCCGTATAATAATACTTTCTTTCTCTCTTCTCCTTCCATTTGATCTTCGTGTTTTTCTGGCACTTCGTCTTCCTTTCTTCCATCTGGTATGGTAAAGACTCCATTGCTGGTTGTTCAAGCTTTCCATCTCACCTCCCACCGAAAAGTCATCTTTTGCTTCCAATGGAGGCCCCATCTGGTGAGGTGAGAGTGGCGGAAACCGAGCCGGAGGTAGTGGAGCCGATGGAGAGCACCACCGCGGCTCCGGTGGGTGAAGCTTCCTTATCAGTCGTCGCGGCCCGGGACCCCGCCCGAGGCAAGGCACTGGCGGTTACTGAAGAGAGCGGACCGAGACTTTGCCCCGAAATGGCCGGGCTTCCTCCATCCCGCGTTACCTGAGAGGATCTCTTCCGGATGGTGAAGGAGGGAGAGCTGCCCGGGTCGGTGGGCTTCAAGTTGCCCGCCGATATGGAGTCGCCGTTCTCCCCAGAAGAAGACATGATCGTCTTCTTGGATTTCTTCAAGTGTGGGCTCGGACTCCCAATGTTCGAGTTCCTCCACGACGTTCTTTCCTTCTTTGAGATCGAGCTGGTAAACCTCCCGCCCAACTCGATCTTTTCCTTGCGGTTCTCGTGCATCTTTGTGAGGCCTTCATCGAGACGAAGCTGGATGTTGAGTCTTTCCGGTTCTTCGACACCCTCAAGACGCCGTCTGGTGGCCAAGTCTACAGCACCTACCGCTTCTCCCTTCGGGATGACACGAAGGTGAGCTACATTCCCTTCTCCCCGAGGGACTCGTGGGGGAAGTGGGCTTCAAACTGGGCCGTCTGCTCCCGGTCCTCACACGACCCGATGACGCGGTGCGAGGTTCCGACCCTGCAAGAGTTGTGGAGGGATCAGCCGCGGTTGACAAGGCGAACCCGGGCCGTGAAGGACCGTGGTCGGCGATTTCATCACCCGGCAAATCGTGCCGTTGGGGGAGCGATCTCTCCCCAGGTGGGTAGATGAAGTCGGTCTTCTGCTGGCCAATGAGAGTAAGCTTCTCGACTTCTCGCTCATTCTTCTCTTCTAGTAATTCAGCGTGCTGGCTGATCTTCTTTATGCCTTCGGCAGGGTTGGTCCGAAGCCGAGTTGACGACCTGTTCAAGGCCGAGCGTGGTGATGACGGAGCCAGGGCCTCACCTTGGGACTCCCGGGTTCATCCAGAGATCGAATCGCTCGCCTTCAAGGCCGAGGAGACCAGGGTTATGATTATCTCGGTAGGCACTTCTTCTTATACGCCTTCATCCTTGTGCATCTAAGTTTCTGATCGGAGCCATCCTCTCTCGTTTCGTGCCCAGTGACCATTCCTCGGGGCCGGCCCATGGGAGGGCGCCGGGGTCTTTGTAGAGGAGTCGACGGGTCTCAGGGCGGTTTGGACTCGGAAGGCTCCGGCCTTGAAGGGCAAGAAGTCGTTTGCCCTTCCAGTGGGAGGAGTCAAGTAACCCTGGTGAGTTTCTTCCCTTTTGGTTTTTTAGAAGGGGGCATCGACTTGTTTTGCTCAAGTGCTTGATTTTGGATTCTGGACAGCGATATACCTTCAAGCGGCCCCCTAGCTCATCGACTTCCCAAAGGCCGGCGAAGAAGGCGGTTCTGCCCATCTTGAGGTGAGGCTTTTTCCTTGTCTTTCCCTTAGATCTTGCTTTTTGTATGAATCGTAGACTTCAATCTTTCCAGTCCCACGCCTGCCCCGTTGTGTTACCATCGCATTCCCCATCCAAACGCCAGGAACTCGTGGTCATTCCCGAGGTGGAGTCGGTCGGCGTCTGGGGACCTTCAGGAGGAGGCGCTGGGTCCTTCTACAGGGACCCTCTTGTGGGGGTGCCGCGGGACTTGGTGGCTTCAGCCGCTGGAGTGAGGGAACTCAGACTTGTCGATCCAGAGGCCGTCCCAGAAGTCGACGACGGCGAGTCAAGGCGTTCTTTGCCTCGGAATGAGTACAGGACATATATCGACTACGCTTTGGCCTGGCTAAAGGTAGGCGGAGTCCTTTTGACCTCTTTGTTTTTTGTAGTTGCTGTTCTTCGAATGTCTTAGTCTTGTTCTGTGCCTTGTATCAGCACGCGACTGCTACTGCTTACGCCAAAGAAGAGATCCTCCTCAGCCGGGTTCGCAAGGGCGAGAAAGAGATCTCACGACTACGAGCTGCGAACTCCCAGATGAACATCCAGCTAGCCTCTGCGACCCGTCGTGCGGAGGCGGCTGAAGCCCGGACCGGGGAGGCCAAGGAACTCGAGACGTTGAAGGCCACCAACGCCGAGCTGAAGGAGCAACTCTCCTCGGTTTCGGTTCGTGCTGAGGCAGCTGCATCGGCAGCTAAGTCGGTGACTGATCTTCACCAGCTCGTGAGTCAAGAACTCGAGGGGGTGAAGAAGGATGTTGAACTTCTGCGCGAGCGGCTGCAGGCGCAGACTCGAGCCATGGCGAGTCTGAAGTTCGACCGCCGCCCTACCTTAGCGAGTTCTGCTCCGGAGGACTTGCTGGGAGTCATCACTGAGTTCCAGGCTCGCCAGAATGACTTCGTTGCCTTCGTCAAGGATGATGCCTCCGTGCGGACGAGGAGTATGGCCAACGTGGACATATTGTATGCATTAGCATTGGCTAAAGACTTGGTGCCGGAACTTCCTTCGAATCTGCTGGAGTTGGATCTCGGCGAGCCCCCACAACTCGGAGCAGAGGATGCGTGGATCGACTACTGGCATGAGCCAGTAGGAAAGTTCCTCAGTGAATCCGGCTTTGAAGCTGTTGAGGATGTCCCCACTGTGTCCGGAGACAGTGAGGGAGCTTATGTGTCTGGGCAGGAGGATCAGGCCTGTCCTCCTTTGGTTGTACGCTCTTGCGGTGTAAAGAACCTTTAAATCATGCAATCTAGTGTTGTGTTTGTTTGTTGTCTTATGCTTGATGTCATAAGTTCCTTTGTTGTTTTTATGAACCGTATTGCCGTAGGACTTCATAATGTGCTGTATGTCTCCGAGCCCCCGACTGTTTGTTTGAGTTAGCAGGAACTCGGATGGACAGTCTGAAAAAAACATCGTTGTAGTAGCCCTCGACTGTTTGTGTGAGTTAGCAGGAACTCGGATGAGCAATCTGGAAAAACTTCACTGTAGTAGCCCTCGACTGTTTGTGCGAGTTAGCAGGAACTCAGATGAACAGTCTGAAAAACTTCGCTATAGTAGCCCTCGACTATTTGTGCGAGTTAGCAGGAACTCGGATGAACAGTTTGAAAAAACTTTACTGTAGTAGCCCTCGACTGTTTGTGCGAGTTAACAGGAACTCGGATGAACAATCTGAAAAAACTTCGCTGTAGTAGCCCTCGACTGTTTGTGTGAGTTAGCAGGAACTCGGATAAACAGTCTGAAAAAACTTCGCTGTAGTAGCCCTCGACTGTTTGTGCGAGTTAGTAGGAACTCGGATGGACAGTCTGAAAAAAGTTCGCTGTAGTAGCCCTCGACTGTTTGTGCGAGTTAGCAGGAACTCGGATGAGCAGTCTGAAAAAACTTCACTGTAGTAGCCCTTAACTGTTTGTGCGAGTCAGCAGGAACTCGGATGAACAGTCTGAAAAAACTTCGCTGTAGTGAAATGCAATGCGTGAGTAGGTGTGTACTCGGACCTCGGGGTAGGTTGCCGTAGTCGAGGAGGCGAAACGAATTGAGAAACTCGTGCCATGCCTAGCCCCGCGCAGATGCAAGGTAGCTGTCCGCCATTGCATTCGTGAAGAGGCGACCCGAGTTAAGAAACGTCGGTTGCTCGCCAATCTTCGGATAGATGCTAGGCGCTGATGCCGCCGTACCCGGGGCGAAGAGTTGAGTTGTGAAACTCGTGCTCGACAAAGCTCCCAGGCGAATGCTGGGCGTGTTGCCTGTGTGCCTGTCGGTGGGGGAACAACATAGCGTTGAGGAACCCGTGGGGGATCTGGCCCCTGGACGTTGTGCAAGGCTTATGGACAGCTGACCGGACCTGGGGTGGCGAAACGGGGCGTGAACCCGTGTGTGTGCCAGCCCCCGAGTGCATACGAGGCGGTTATACGGCGACCAAACTCTAGGAGGCGGAACAAGTCGCAAACTTGTGTTCGTGCCGTGACCTGAGCTGTCTAACGCTTGTGTGCCGTTGGGGGGGTGAAACAAGGTGTAGACTCGTGTAAGTGCCAGCCTCCGAGCTATTGGAAAAATGTGTTAGAGGCGTTTAAGAACCGTTGTAAAGCAGATGGAAGCCGAAAGGCCGTAAGTATAAATACTTCTTCCGTAGAGTTACGGGGTAAAACAATTGAGTCATCCGGGTTATAGCTCCATGTATTGCATAGAAAGGAGCCATTGTCGGCGAGTTTTGTGAGGATCCGGACTTAACTTCCAGACCCTCCCTGTGTATCTCCTCATCAGTCCAGGATCAAGCTGATGAAACACAGGCGAATTGATATCACTGCACACATCACGAAACATTTTAGAAACATAAACAATTGAGTTATAGCAGCAATATGACTAAATAAAGTAACTAGGACTTATGTCCCTTACCATTTAGAAACACAGCGGAAAATAAAGCGTATATGTCTCCATCTCAACCACAGGCAGTCGACGGAGGCCACGTGACCTAAACCTCAATATTGACGTAGAAAATACCTCATATCTTCATCGTCCTCATAGATATCTGAACACGTCCAACAAACAACATGCTCGATGAGTACTTCACGTACTCAGCAAGCCACCTGGCGGCAGATGGTCCTATCATACTACATGCAAGGCTCCAAAGGAAGGCTTTATGGTTTATTTGCGTAAAGCAATCTCTTAATTGAATTACTTATAATAGATTCGAAAGCGGCATTTTGATGTAAATCAGTTTTAATATCAGGGGTGTTTTCAACAGGTGTGGTCCACGACCAACACACTCAAGCAAGGACTCCCGCCTTAGCTCGACCATAGGATTCATCAGCAAAGGGGTAAAGGGAAATAGCAAAGGGGAGAGGGACAGGTCCTTTTCATCAAGAATGAGTCATGTGCTATCCATAACCATGGACACAGCTAATCGATTAGTTTTAACTCTGCAGAGTGTGTCCACTTTACCCACATGACACAATCTCGTCTTGTTGCCACTGGCCGTCGCTAGCATAGTACACACCCATCGGTGTATCGGCAGGGAGATTGTGACGAGGTCTTTTAGCTAGATCCCCCTCTGATGTGACATGCCCACCGGGTCTGGCTCGGAGTTGAGAGTACGTCCCCATCCTCCGATCCCCCATCTGTGCCGAGGGTCCTCGTAGCTACGTCCACCCCTTCTGCGGTACGGCAACATCGACACCAAAGGCTGACTAACCTACTTGACCAAGCCAGTGCCCATATAGCATGTGGTTGTACTGTTGACACAATTCTCCAATTACATGACTTCAGCCTTATGCGGTACGGACGACAAATGGTTGCTTTAAACCAGCCTTCTGCGGGTAGGCAACCATATGCTCCTTCAGCACTGATTCAGCTGCCGCCCACACCATATTAGATGGTAATTTTCACCCATAGTAGAATAGGAAGAACAGAGAGAGAGGGAACATCAGTCATCCGGCCCTAGCTCAGCGAGCTCAACAAGTTCCAACAAGGATCATCGATCCGAAATTCATTCCTCCGTAGAGGCAATTCAAAACAACCTAAGGATATATTCTAAGCATGGCTAAGCATTCTCTACTCTATTCAGAATAAAACATACTAATCTACTCAGGGTATCAAGTAAACATGGCGACAAGCGGAAAGGTAAACACTACAAGAAACCCGTTAATCCATGACGGTTTTCTCGTGACGTTTCCATAAATGGTCACAGATATTCCTTAGGTGCAGCAGGTTTAATGTGACGGTGGTGTATTTATGACGGACAGACATGACCGTCATAGTTGTGAGATACTAATCCGTCACAGATAGGGCGGGAAGATAGAAAATATTGGGCGGGAGAGACGGGCTGACAGGCGGGAGAGGCGGGGCTTTGGCGGGACAACATGCACGCGGGAGATAAAAATCATTTTCTCCTCACCCCTATCTATTCGCCTCCCCCCACTGCCCCCCCACCCCCGCCGCCTCCCCCCACTCCACCCTCACCCCCACTGCTCTCCCAGCGGAGAGCCGCCACCGCTTAGGGCAGGCGCCCCGTCGCCTCCTCGCTCGCTCTAGCCCTCGGTGCTGCCACATCCTCGAGCCTCCAGGCTCGGGCTGGCCCGTCGCCGGTCGCTCTCCCTCTCGGCTTCCGGCCTAGGGCTCGGTCCAGCCCCACTGGCCCGCCGCCCGATTGCCGCCTCCGGTCGACGCCACGTCGTCACCCCTTTGGTTCCCCCGGTCCGCCACTCTACCCGACGTTCCGCCGGTTACTTCGCCGCTCGGGTTTACCCCCTCATGCTCTCTTCTCTCGCCACCGCCGGCCTCTCCTCTGTTCCGCCGCCGGCCTCCCCTCTGTTCTGCCGCCGGCCTCTCCTCCCGCCATGGCCGCCCTTGCCTTGGCTTCGCCGCCTCCTGCTTGGAGACCGCCCCGGTGCCTCGTCGCCGGTGGACGGCGGCGAGTTCACCGCGCCTGCTACCCCGGCGACGAGGTGTTGCCCATGGTAAGTCTTCCAACTCCCTTCTTCTTTCCTTCTATTACCCCCATTCTCTTCTTGAATTAAATCCCCAATTCTAGGGTTCTTACTTTAGGGTTTTGGAATGTTTAGTTGATTTGGGGATTATTGTACATAAGCACTTCGGCTGCCAAACTTGATTTGATTTAGACTTGATTCAAGGTTTGATTTTGTTCTCCATGCTGAATGTTATATCCATTTTGGTTATAAACAAGTTGTGGCTGGTATTTCTAGGCTAATTCTCGCATTGCTATTAAACTTGACAATTAGTACGTAGCTGTATTTATGTTTGGGTGCAAATTCTTAGTAATTACAGTGTATGAGCTTAATCAATTTATCTCTTAATTTCTTTCAAGTTACTACCTTTTTCTGTAATGCGTGCCTCGGCTGGTGGTTCATTCTAATGGCATATACGCACACTGTTGTGGATGTTTTTCTAGCTTTGAGGTGATCTCCTTACATTTTTGTTTAGGTTTTTAGTAATAAGAACAGTGTGCTATACATTTTATTTAGCTCATGTTTCTTGCTTTATTTCACAGCATGCTTATGAACATCTGCTATACATATCCTTAGTTCAATCTTTTTATTTCCTCTAATTCTTTCTTGAACTGAGAAGAACAGACTACTATCTCCTCTTCGATCTGGGCTATTCTTTCTATGGCTCTTATTTCCCCTTCCTTATTTAATTTTTCAGTACATATACTATCCTTGATTTTTAGCTTGCTTAAGCTATCAAGAACAGATGCTTAAGTGATCTTAGTTATCTTTTGTTCTTCCTACATAGGTCTTTGTGTGATAAAAATTTATAAGAACAGATGCTATCTCTTGACCTTAGCTCTTCTTTATCTATCCTAAGAACAGATACTACCTCTGGGTTTGACTTATCTACTTCTTAAATCTGATAAGAACAGATTCTATCACGTATTTTTCTGATTTTTAGACTGTCAAGAACAGCTACTATACTCTCTCTTCCCTTCTCCCCATCTAATTTGATAAAAGCAGATTACTTTTTACTTGATTTAGAGAAAGGTTTATTTTAGCCTAACGCAGATTATTTCCTGCAGATCTTAAACACTTCTCCTCTTTTTCTAATTTCTTCTATCTTCTCTATTATACCTTAAGCAACTGAAGCTTGGTCTTGTGGGAATCTGGAACCTGCTTCTTCAGGCTACGCCTCCTCCTCCTTGCTGCCTTGCTTTACTGCTCTGCTATTTGCTATGCATATGGTGCTGTTCTATTGTGGTGTTGGATAAAAATGAAGCTCATAACTATTTATAGGAGTTTGAAAGCTGCTGAGCTAGGATTTCGAATTCAGCTATGCTTGACACCTTATGGGTGACTCTTCCCTTGATTTGGTGAATTTAATTAAAATGTTAAACCTGGATTAGCTGGATGATTACATGAAAGCTAATGCGGCTTAACAAACTCATGGTTGCCTAATTCACGGAGATTAGTCTAAACACAGATTGACTTATGGAACTCAATGGATTGATGCCTCAATTGGTTGCCTATTGCTGCCTTCATTTAGTTGCCTAAAGTTGGTTCATATGTTGCCTTAAAACTCTGGTGCCTTTGAAAAGAATGTTCCATAGGTCAATACTGTTCTTATTGAATTTAGAACTAGTTCTCTATGTTCCTAAGGCTGATCTCCAAAATAAAACATTGCATCTTCCCAGGAGATGCAAACATTTTAATCCTAACCAAAATACCCTTTTGTAGCTCCTTTTCTTTGTGCAGGTTGGAGAATCAAGAATTGGAGAAGATGATGAAAAAAAAGGACTAAAGAGAAGAATGAAGACATTAACTTGATTCTTTTTATTGTAGATATTTTGTAATACTCATAGTTTGTAATATTGAACCCTTTGTAAATCAAAATTTTGAACTCCCGTATTTGTATTCGAATTTATGAGTATTCCTCTTTGAATTGATTTGTATTACTCATGTATATATGTACATATATATATATATGTGAATTGTTTATCAGATGTACATGTGTGCGATATGAATAAATTTTTTTAAAATTTCTCTCAAATCGATATGCATGAATGACATGTTTGACTTCCACGTCAGATCCACGTAGATGCCATGTCAGATCCACGTAGATGCCATGTCATGTAAATCCGTGACGGTTTAGTCCGTCACAGAGTTCCGGGCTTGGCTAGGGCCAAGGGGACTGATCTATGACAGTTTACGACCGTCACGGATTGGAGAAGATCTGTGACGGTATGGGGAAACCGTCATGGAAGGTGCCGCGGTCAATCTATGACGCGATATTCATGACGGATTTTATAATCGTCACGGATGCAAATCCGTGACGGTTTTGAACACATCTGTGACGGTTTCAAACCGTCATGGATTAACGGATTTCTTGTAGTGAAAGGTGTGTCAATCGACATGCTAGCTAGTGGATTAAAACAACATGCATGTTTATAAACAATAAAATATAATGACTTTGAAAATATAGGATCAACATGATCAAGAAAAGGGGCATGCCTTCGTTGACGAGTTGGTCTTCTTCTGCAGGAACTTGACCTTACCAACTTCGCTACTTTCTATTCATCGCAACAGCAATAAAGTGCAAGGCAAATAAATATAAATCCAAATTAAATATCAAATGGAAATACCAGAAGAATAGGGCTAGCAGGGTTGGATAGGTGTCAAAGGACAAAGGTGAAGGGATAGGATTGTCGAAAGACAATTAGGAAGGTGTGAGATTATATATCTCAACCAGATAGAGTACATGTACTCGAAAGATGGTCTTCTAGATCATATCATTCTGGAAAAGGATAGATTTATGGAGGATAAAATTTACATGTAAAAGGACTAAAGTTAATCCACATGCGAGATAGGAATAGATATGCGACTGGGAATAATATATGGTCGATGACAATAGTAGCACAACCATATGATTAAACATGGAAACCCGACATACTAGTAAAACAAATATGACTCATCGTACTAGTAAACAAGCAAGGTCCTGACATGCTAGTCGGCAAGAAATGATAACAAGCGATATGACAATCTATATGGACTATCATGCAATACATAATTAGACATCATGTAACAAATTAGATAGTCGGCATGAAATAGAGACTAGTCATGGCGTAGCATAAGATAACATATGATCATGCAGTTATAATCTAATAACAATCATTGATAATGCAAACGGTGATTAAACTATATGGCCAAATAACAACTAGCATCGATATGACATGCACCAAACATACATGCAATCTATGACATAACATTAACTCTACTAATGCTATTGTGTGTATACAATGCAGCAATCAACCTACACATACTACACATAACAATGACAATATTTTAGTAAAGAATGATTATTAGCAACATATATGCATATATTATAATCGATACCTAAATGTATGTGTGAGTATACACCACCTTATGGAAGTGTAACATAAGATATCAAGCTATGCATACTAGTGCATACATATTATACGATATGATTAAATAATAATAACTCAGTAAGGGATTATTATTCCAACATGTAGATTGTCAACAATATTAAGTCTAATTATATATATATCTCTATATGCAACTACATGATTATGCAACATAAAGTCATATTGAACATGTGCAACTTAATGGTGTTTAAACAAACAATTAAATTATACACATGAATAAAATAATGTGTCAACCATTGCATGACGGATTATTATCTAAAACATGGATTAGCCTATGTATATATGCATAAATATATACACATAGCTGCATATGTAAACCACATGAAATGCATCGAACAAATATGAGACATGTGTATGATCTTAACCATATTATACACAGAGGTTAATAACATGACAAACTATTATGTAACAATCCTTAAATAAACATGAATTAAACTATAGGTGCGTCTAAGATGTGCACGTACATAT
Organism: Stipa capillata; assembly: GCA_019208055.1. NCBI lineage: Eukaryota > Viridiplantae > Streptophyta > Magnoliopsida > Poales > Poaceae > Stipa > Stipa capillata. The sequence goes on along the minus strand of JAGXJF010001706.1, from coordinate 32,137 downwards.
GCACATTCCACCATACAATATACATCATGCAACAATCAATATTAAAGATAGACATAGGCTAAGCATGTGCAATCCTAACTATGTTCAACTAATAATTAAATTACAAATAGAGTTTACTTAATGTGCTAACCAAGTCATATCAAACTATTATTTAAACACGGGCAATATATACATGCAACATATATACATGACCATATATGCAAACTATATGAAGTGTAATATGTGAATATAAACTATGCGTGTAATCTTAATCATACTATAAACAAAGGTTACCATTATGGCTAAATATTTTACAACACCATTAGTTAAAACAGGAAGCATTTATGTATATAATAACTTTATATTTTGCATAACATCATGTCATACTTCCATTTAAATCTACACATATATATCTTATCATATTATCTACACATGGTGACATGGGAATCATAACATGTTTACTAAACAATCATCATCACGTGTGATTAAAAACACTAACATGCTAGTAAGCAACCTTATGCCATATACAATAATCTATTACTATCTATTATATTTGAGTAGGTGGTGATCGTCACATTATACAAAGATCAACTACCATATGATATGTCATATTAATATTCGCTTAGTAAGATTATGCTTCTACTGTTATAGGTTATATGCAATATTAGGTTCGGTTATATATTGTATAACACAATATATGTGAACATACATAAGATCATACAATATGAATCTTATTAAATATGAATAAATTTATCTGCAATAAAAACAAGATTGAACTAACATATTGAACTACCTTATGTCTACTAACTATTAAAACCGAATTATATTGTATATGCGTATGTTCTATTCAACTATACAAACATGCAACATGTAGCTATATGGATGAATAAACCTAGTATTGAACTAAACATGATTGATCACATGATGAATTCTAAGCATGAACATTACACAAATAGAAGCAATGACTATATAAGAACTAAGCATATAAATATATGAAACTATAGTCTAACATAACATTCAATTTAATTTGGTGATCAAGCAATAATGAAGAACACTATAGATGAACATAGGTTGATGCGAGTGATTTCAAACAAGGATTAATGGTGTAAAATAATGTCATGATGCACCACAAGATGATAGGAGATTAACTATATGGGTGGGGGCGACGTTCGCAACACGAAGCGGTTGGAACTGGACATAGATCGGTTCTGGACAGACGGAGGATTTTGGACGCTGCATGATGCTCACTCGATGAAATTGCAATCTGCCAATTGGGTTAGAAACTAGACACATAGAGGTACAATCTTACCAAAGGGTTTTAGAGAATTCTTATTGAGTCAACGGGAAAAGATCAGACAAGTTAGATGTTCTGCAGATTGAATTTGGACATCCGCGGACAGCATGTCGGAGGCGGATCAATTCCCGCCAAACGGCTACATGGATCAAGGTGAAAATTTACAGATATGTTCATAGATACCTAAGGCACAACTTCACCAAAGGGATTCTTCAAAGACTCACTAGATCAATGCGGAAAGAGGTGATAATGCCTCTGTACCGTTCGTGTAGTCAAATCTACACACGAACAACAGCACGAAGAAACTTGATTGCCCGGAGATTGGACCATTGGATTGTCTTCAAATTTTGTGGAGATGATCTTGATGACATTATCCAGGATCCCACCGAATGGATCTTGAAAAGGACGTCTGAGCTAACAAGGGCATCATTCCAATCTAGATGCACATGTAGAAAATCTGGGTGCAAGCAGCACGTTAGTATTTAGAGATTTCCCGATGATTGCACCGTTGAATCTTCACCAAATTTTGCAAAGAGGTAGAGGAAAATGTTAAGAACAATCTCACTGAAGAGATTTGCCAAAAGATGTTCGAGGTGACAGGAATTGGGAAAATACTGAGGCGATATGTGCTGTTTAGAAACTGCACGGAGGCAAAGAGGGGGTGGCGGCTGTTTGGGGGGTTTGGGGGGCTAGGGTTTCGTGGGAAAAGAGTGTGGGGGAGTAGGGAAAAGGTGGGAGGGATGTGAGGTATTTATAGGAAGGTTAGGGGATAGAGATTTAGGTCAAACCCTTATTGGAAAAGTGGTGGCGACGCATGCTGCGCTACGCAGCACTTGCCGGGGTGGCTGCTCGAGGGAGGAATGAGACGGCGGGATGCCGGGTGGGGATGAGCCGGGATGGCGGCCATAAAGGAAAGGAGGAAAGAAAAGGAGAAAATCAAAATGAAAACAAAGAACAGTAGAGCGAGATTGAATATCAAACGAACTCCGAAAATTCTGAAAAAGCCTCTGGAGACATATTCCAAGTTTGAAAACAACTCAAACTCAAGTTGCATTAACTCAAATTAACTCCGGTCCAATTTGTGAAATTTCAATTAGCTTTAATTAATTAGAGAATAAATAATGAAATTTTTTGGCTCTGATTTTTAAATAAAAGATTTTTGAAAAGCTCTGAAAATTAGGATGTTACAAGTTTGAAAGCGCCTGGTCGCGGGTTGGCAACGATGGTGTAGGGTCCCTCCCATTTGGGAGATAATTTGTTTCTGTGCTGAGTGGACTAGACCAATCGTAGGACGAGATCGCCGACTTCCAGGTGTCGATGCTTGATGTTGGGCTCGTGGTACCAGCGTAAGTCCTGTTGATATTTGGCCGCCCGCAAGTATGCACAGTCGCGAATTTCTTCAAGGAAGTTGAGATCGTTGATTCGCTGCGCAGCTGCTTCGTCTTCGGAGTGTTGTTCGATGCGGGGGGACTTCAAGCGGATCTCACACGGGAGGACCGCCTCGGCCCCGTAGACGAGGGAAAATGGGGTCGCTCCGGTGGCTTGACTGGCTGTAGTTTGATGCGCCCAGAGAAGGTTGGGCAACTCGGTTACCCAAGACTTGGCGTGGCGTTGTAGCGTGTCGTATACCCGTCTCTTGATCCCGTCGAGTATGAGGCCGTTAGCGCGTTCGACTTGACCGTTGCTCTGGGGATGAGCTACGAAGGCGTAGCGGACGTTGGCGCCATAGGATTCACAGTAGGCGATGAAGTTGGCGGCTGCAAATTGTGGTCCGTTGTTGGTAATTATCCGGCTAGGTACTCCGAAGCGGGTAAAGATGTTCCACTGCATGAATCGTTGTGCTGCTGTTGTAGTAGTGCTGGAGAGCGATTCTGCCTCGATCTATTTGGTGAATGTGTCAATGGCGACTATTAGGAACTTGTGACCCCCGCATCCGGCAGGAAAGGGTCCAAGGAGATCCAGCCCCCAAGTCGAAAAGGGCCACGATAACGGTATTGTTTGAAGAGCTTGGGCTGGTTGATGTGTTTTCCGTTTATGGAACTGACAGGCCTTGTATTTTTGGACCAAGTCAGTCACGTCATGTAGCGCAGTCAGCCAGTAAAATCCTTGTCAAAATTCTGCATGTCGGATTGAGCGAACGGTCAAGTCATTCTTGGAGAAGATATGCTCGGGGGTATTTGATCATTGACTACTGCGTGGAGAGCTTTCCCGGTAGTGGAGTCTCACGGCGGAATGGAGACGCTTTCTGTTCAGCTGGTGCCGCAGGTCGGCTGAATGCAAATCAATCTGGCGGCGATCGAGTCTGGTAGCCATTCGTCGAGGCGCGTGGTCGTGCTGGGCGTGCCTGAGGGTGATCTTGCTCTGCGGATCGCGTGGATCGGAAGCATAAGGATTGAAGCTCGAGCGGCCGTGTGGAGTCAAAACAACTCGTAGAGCCACCGGGTGAGTTGGCGACGTAAGTTGTTGCTGAACTCGACGAGCCACTGCGTGATGAGGAGTGTCGGTGTAGCTGTTGCGAGATCCGAATGAAACATCACAGAAGCCTTTGTCATCAAAGCTAGTGTACGTCATTTCATCGGTGAACGTTGTCGGAGTAGATCCAAACTGACGTAAGGGCCCCATAGTGGGCGCCAGCTGTCGATGTATGTTATACGGGGGGTACTCGTACAACACGTATTTGTATAGTAGCGGGGCGAAAACTCAGGTCAGCTTGATCTCTAGACACAGATTTACCCAGGTTCAGGCCCCCAAGATGGGTAATAGCCCTACGTACTGCTCTGATGGAATTGATATGAGATCTGGTGTACAGGCAATTTACAGTGGAGAACTCGGTGAGTTGGGAACTCAGCGAGTTCGGCTTACAAGGGGAACTCGACGAGTAAAGGACTCGACGAGGGTGATGCTAGGGCTAAGGGATCTCAAAGGCTACTAGGCGACTAGGGCTCTCCGATCCAATCTAGCTTGTCCCCCTAGAAGGGGGGTCTGTGCCCTTTTATATAGGTAGAATAGAGCGGTAACCTTGTACCGAGTCCTCGTAGTACACGAGTCGGACTCCTTCTTATTGCCATATCCTGAGTCCTCGTAGTACATGAGTCGGACTCCTTCCTGGTGACGTGTCGAGCGTTGTCTTTCTGTCCTAATAAGGATTCACTGACTTGAGGCCTACGCTTCTCTTGGATTGGGTCTTCGGGTCACAGCTTCTTCCTGGAGGCCCAGTGATGAACTCGTGGGCCTGGTCACGAGCCCATGGTGGTAGCACTACCCATCATCACATATTCCTTTATGAATCCTGTCCTGATCAAATGTGCTTGGATCTGTGCGAGGTTTGTGAAGCTCTTCAAATTTTTACGATGACAGCATGGACAGCTGATCCATGTTTCCCCTGTGTTCAAACTATACTGTTCGGCTACTTCTAACAATTCCAAGACGCCTTCGATGTACTCATTGCTAGCACGATTCCCAGCGTACATCCACCGTCGATCGATCACTGTCGGAGTATTATTCCAGCAATACTGAATATGGGGCGGTGTGAGCACAGCAAATCCAGATGGGTGCACACGGGAGACAATGATTAGACAGGTTCAGGCCCTCGAGGAGAGGTAATACCCTACGTCCTGTGTTTGGTGGCTGGTATTGATGTATCCCGTATGAGGGTATGTGTCTATGCCTATGATCAGATGATCTGAGAGCTCTATTTTTTTGTCTACCTATCCGGGGATCCCTACCCGGCCTTATATAGGCGGTCGAGATAGAGTTACAAGAGTCCGAATCGGCTTATAGATATGTTTCCTAATCGGTTACAACTACCACCCGGGATTCCGGACAGGTACGTGTCCATGTCTTGTACTCTAAGTCGATGATGCGCCCCCGTGTTGTAGTTAGACCCCGAGTAGTCGGCCTGGCCCACCCTATGCCCGGATGGCCAGCTTTATCCTCCTTGACGATACCCGGGTGCTATGTCATCGTCAATTGATCTATAACAACACGCAAATTTTATTACATTGAGCAAGAACTATCAAATATTATGTGCCACAAAATTCTATGAAAATTACCTTAAAATTTGGCAACACCACCCCAACCAACCTATATCAAGTGTACCAAACAATGGACACCTGCATTCAAGGCTCAGCTGGCAACTTCAGACAACATTTATGGATGTTGAACAGCATCATCTGAGTCGGTTCCAATGAAACAACCATCTCAAAGTTATCTCAGACGGTTGGGAAAAAGGAACTGGCCGTAAAAGTTCACTTACCTCAGCCGGTTTTACTAGTCAAACCAACTGTAATACTATCATAACCGGTTTTCCACTTTGAACCGGCTGAGGTTAGATATTATCTCAGCCGGTTCATTCTTTTCAGTCGGTTTTTCACACTAACCGACTGAGACTTGAGTTCTTACTGTCGGTTTTGCTTGTACCGGCTGAGATCTAGGGTCCAGAAACCCTGTTCTTTAGTAGTGTGCCCTAGGTTGTCTAACGCTACAGCTTCTCTCAGAAGAGATGGGGGCAGGAACTGGAGTGTAGCCGAGAGCTCTAGTAGGCCATGGCGACGGAGAGGACAGATGCAGAAGTGTCGTCGCGTTATTGTTGCGGCGATGCTTTCTTCTGAGGTTAGGATGGGCAACGTGAGAGCTAAGGGCGCAAGCGATAACAGGAGCCATTCCCATTTGTGGTGTGTTTTGGCGCTTGTTGGTACTGCCATCTGTTTATAGATGGAGATGGGTTCATGAGCCATTTAGGATGGGTGCCACGTCAGCAAGGATGGCCATGGACGTAAAAAATATTTTGGGAGCCAAGTTAAAGTGAGAAGAGCTTCGGGGGACTAACTGTATAGGTGTCTCTTCTTACGGCTAAAGTAACACTAAAAATCAATCCATGGACCTGCAATGTGCCATCTATGTATATCGTTGGATGACGTACGGACCCACGAATTTTTGTCTTCAAGTGTATCAATAGTGTGCTGTGTCAAAAAACAAGAGAGAAGACTCCAATATTGCAAAATGTGTAGACAATTTGTTTATATAGAGAATTAAAAAAGACATTTTATCCCAAACTTCATAGGTTAACACCTCATGACGCATTTACATCTAGAATTTGTTTTCCAAATTTTACTCAAAATATAGAAATGGGATCAGGCCATAGGATTGCCTATGTATTTTTTTAGGGCTCCCGGTTGAGTCAGGCCACCGGAGTAAGTAATAAATCATCTTGAATAGAAGTAGGACGCGACTACTCAGCGACAGTGTGCCACTTAGCCTAATTATCAAACAGTCCGACAGCCCACCTTGGCCCGCGATTCCGACAACCTGCCCCACGTGGACCCGAGCGCGTGTGGGAAGCAGGCTGAGCACGCGAAAACTAATTACCGAATGGCCCAACAGCCCACCTCAGCCTGCGATTTTGATAGCCCGCCCCACATGGACCCGAGCGCGAGCGCGCGGTAGCGCGCGTGCGAGACAGGCCGAGCATGCGGAGACGCGCGAGCGCGAGAATGCGGAGACATGCTTCAGACACCAGCACTCATTAAAGGAAGCGAGTTCCTCTTCACCGGATCACGTGAATCGGGACGGAATCCATAGAAGCTGCCAGTAAAAGGAAGCGGGGATGAGGAAGCACAACATCATATCTACCTGCCCCCTACTAGATCAACTCAATAAATCCATCCAGATCCATCAAAATAGATCGAAGAGCACAAAATCCCCATCAGTTTGGGCATCCGGTATTGAAGAAGCCTAGATTCTTTTCCTTCTACCTCCTATCTACAATCAGGTATTCAAGAAAACTAATTTTTTCCTTCTTTTCTCGTCATTATCATGCATGTATGCTTCCAGGAAGAACAAGAAACCCATGCATTGGATCTCAAACAATTGTGTTATATACCTGGTTTGCATGTATATCAAGAACTGATAGGCTAAAAAAGCTACTAATCTGCAATATGCACACTTACATAATGAAAAGATACTATTGTTTTACTAATCATCCGCAACTTCGTTCCAAATTACCAGCCATAGCTCCAGCAACTTGTTCATGAATCCCCTAAAGAAATGCCAGCACAATCACACACCTTATCTTGCTGCAAAAAACTGTAATCATAAAAAGAAAATGTATTAGAAACATCAAAAGTACAGTAATATACTTCTAGTTCCTATATAAAAGATATGTCTGAGTGTATATAATGCATATGTCTAACTATTTGATATTGTTATGATCTATGTCAGGTCCAAATATGGAATTCAATCTGAATTGGACACCTGATGATGTACTCACCGCAGCAGAAGATTTACAAATTTTGATTCAGCAAACAGAACATTCACATACCATTAGCTCGCAACCACTAAACCTTGATGAACGTGTGTTTTCACCCTCAAGTCAGTGATATTAGCAACTTATACTTGTCCAACCAAAAAAGAATAAATAGATTAGTATATGCAGTTCACACAGACACAGTTACCATGGTCGATATATATAGTTACCACACCATAGACAAAATAGTTACCATTGGTTTATATAGATAGTTACCACAGAAGGCACATGGTTACTGCCATATTAAATAGAGCAGCTTACCATGCCACAGGCACATGCTTTCCTTACATTAAAAACCAAAAAAACCTTGTCCCCAGCAAAAATTTGTTCAGTTGTACCACAAAAAAGACAACAGATTACATAAGCCATAATTTTTTTGATTCCTGTAGGAACTATTGACATACTATCTATGGTAGAACCAAGTGATCTGAATGCAACACTTGCGGGAACAACTGCAGTGGACTCGACAGACCACAACAATGGTTCTGATCATGATGGGGAAGATGATGTTGGTGCTGAGGTCCATTCAACCCCACAACCCCTTCCACAACAATGCGGTTCGACATTTATGAATCAACTTATAATCACTACAGGGTTTACGTACAAAGAAAAGGATTTGGCATAAGAAAAGATTACTCAAAAACAACTACTGATGGGCAACTTAGCAGGGTCATGCTAGTCTGTTATATGGCAGGCAAACCTCGTGAGGAGAAAGAAGACATGCAAAACCCAAAGAGCATTGTGAAGAAAAGGAAGAGGGGCAAAATACCTAGAACCATCTGCCAGGCATACATGTATGTCAAACGAAACCATGCATGGTGGCATGTGGTTGGATTTTTAGACACTCACAACCATTACCTTCTCAAGAAACCATGATTGTCAAAGTTTTTACGCTCGCACCGTCACATACCACAAGAAGAAAAGGAGTTCATCAAGCTGCTGCACAACTGCAATGTGCCGACAAGCCGACAAATGCAACTAATGGCTGAACTATATGGATCTCTCCATGATGTACCATTCACAGTAAAAGATGTTGCTAATCTCAGGGCTTCATTCCGCCTACAACGCCGGCACACTGACCTACAAGATACACTTGCATACTTCCAAGAGCTCAAAATTCAGGATGCAGATTTCTTCTACAAAATCAAACTAGATGATGAGGACAGGGTGCAGAACATATATTGGGTTGACGGTGCAGCGTGAAGAGCATACAAATTGTACAATGACTGCCTCTCATTTGACACCACTTACCTGACAAATATATACAAAATGCCCTATGCTCCATTCATCGACATAAATAGCCATGGACAGTCAATACAATTTGGGTGTGGTTTTGTGTGCAATGAGGTCACCGATAGTTTTGTCTGGCTCTTTGAAACATTTCTTCTTGCTATGGATGGGCTTGCACCAAAAAACGTCATCACTAACTAGGACTTTGCATGAGGAATGGAATTGACCAAGTTTTTCCCAACACAACCCACAGAAATTGCCGATGGCACATCATGAAAAAGGCACAAGAAAAACTAGGCTCATTTATGGCTAGAAGGCCACAGCTGCATGTTGACTTTCAAGATTGTGTAGATAACAGTTTGACAGGTACTTGAAAAAACACCTTATGTTGCAAAAATGTAAAGACCATCCTTGTAAGTATGCCTTTCAGTTTGAGATCAATTTTGAGCACTTGACCAAAGACAACCTTGCATCTCATGCATACATGTAGGTTTGCATCCCATGAAAGGGGCCCTAAAGCATGATTATTAAGCTAATTAACTCAAACCAAACTAATGGGTAAACACATTATCTCATGAGATCATTACTGGTATAGCTATTTAGGGATGTGAAACCTTGCTGAAAGTTACCATTTAATTGGAGTTTCTTTCGAACCAACTTTTGTTTAACCTGTTACCCAAAAATTTAACCTATAGCTCGGATAGATTGTATTCTAGCAGGTAATAGTTTAGAGAATCAGTATGTATATATATATATTGGAGCTTGTCTGCAAATTCTTCTAAACTCCCAAAATTCCTTGAACCAATTTTCAAAATGGAATTAACCTAGTATCTAAAAGTCAGAGAAAAATGAAAAAGATTTCTCCTTTTCTTCGTTCTGGGCCGCCGGCCCATTTTCTTCTTTCTTCCCGCGCGCGCACGCTTCTTCTCCAGAGCGCACCGCCGCCGGCGCCTGCTGCCCCTTTGCTCTCACGCCAGTGCGCTGACCCGCGGGCCCCCTCTCGCAGAGCTCCTCCGCCACGTAGTCCCGAAGCCATCCATGCGTCCGCCGGTGACCTCCACCTGCTCTCTCTCCCTCTCTCTCTGAAAAAGGAGTCTCCCCTCGGGCGCACCGGTCTCTTTCTCTCTCTCTTTTCTCTTCCGCCAGTCGTTCTTCCCGAAACCATCGGTTCTCCCGTTTGCCCTTGTCGCCGGAAGCATCCCCGTCTCCGCCCCAACTCCGGCAAAGAGTCAACGGCGAGCTCCCTTGCTCCCCCTGCCGCGCATTTCATCCCCTTCTCCTTCTCATTTCTTTCTGTTCGTGGCCATTGCAGTGACTCGCCGAGCGCCTCATCGCCGCAGCGATCCTCTTCCGCAACTCCGGCGGCTCATCCCCGAGCACGTCGGCTTCTCCTGCGAAGGACCTCGAGCACCGCCGCCACGATCGCCGAGCGTGGCCCCAACCCCGTCCTCGGCCTCTCTGACGAGCTTCCCCACCGCCTTTCCATTGCCAAGGAACCCATCCACGCCGACGACCGTTGCTCCGCGAAAACTGACCGACCGTCGGCCCATCGTCCTCAAGCCGAGCATCGTTGACCCTGGGGTGAGAACCCCATGCACGTTCTTCCCCTTCCTCCATTCTTCCTGCCCTAGCTTGGATGCACTGTCGCCGCTCACAATCTCCAGTTCAGCACTAAGTAGAAGCAAATCACAGCATGTGTTAAGTCTAAATTCCACTCTAACACTAATTCTTTATTTGCCAAAGTGTAGTCATATCAATGTATATATATATATGCCTAACCTCGATTATTTACATGCTGTGCACAACATTATGTAGTAAACATATATATACACAGTGGGCGACTAATGACTAATCTGGGGATAGTAATTACAATTGCATTTAGATATTGGTTTTTGCAAGGGTGACAAATGTTAGGGAAGCTAGTGTAAAGTAGTTGCAAATAATTGAATTGTTAGATCAGTAACACTCCGATTCCCAAATTGAGGATTTAGTATTCTTAATTTCTATCTTGAGTACCAGGTGTCCAGGCTAGGATATTCTTAACCGAGTAATAACCCTCTCATTTGATAATACTAGGATACAGCCATTAGTAATAGTGTGAAAGTATGGGCTGTTTCTTTTGTTTCATCCTCCAAACCCAATACTTAGTTAATTGTGAAGATAATTGTAATCTTGTTAAGTAGGTCATCTTAAGTTGAATGGGGTGCTTCGAAGCAATGTTTAATCTGCACGTGAGTAATCGGTTTCTGCTGAAATACATTGGTATGTGTAGATATACGTTTACCATCTCTAGTTCTAAAATGATAAGCTTCAGGGTTTGCAATCAGTACTCAAATTCATAACCCACTAATCCCAACCCGAAGCCAAGTACAACTAATAACGTTAGTTTCATATTGCTTTCCCTACCATGTAGAATGCATTGCATGCATCCCATCACTTTCAAATTTCAGTGCTTCTTATTTTCTCTTTTGCTTGTCCGGTGTTTGAATATTTACTCCCTAGAACCGGGCAACGAGGGTTTTACCGAGGGTGATCACCAGCAGGAGAATTATCCCGAACAATCAGGCAAGCTTGCACGCTTGTTGAATTAATTCCAGTTACTCTTATGCGTGCTTGTTCAATTTATGACGTGTGGCTCGAATACTTCCAATTGTTGGCTGTGATGTGTGGTTACTAGCATGAGTAGGTTGCTCATGTGGGTGTTTGGCATGGATGTGTCCTTTAAAACACCTTAACGAAAACTTGAACCCTTTGGGGAGTTGTGAGAGACGGGATCGGGCCCGTGGAAGACTTGACGAGTAGCCGCTCGCATGATCTTACCATAGTGGCCAATCCTTGAGCCGGCGAAGGTATGATTCGATATGAGTTAGGAAGGGTAATGGTCGGCCAACCTTTACCCTCGACTATATCGGGGTACCTTCATTCGAGGTAAAGGTGATAGTAGTCACCTCCCTCGACTAAACTTGATCCGGGATAGCTGTCCCGGAATCCCTCTAATGGTTAGGAGGTCTTAGAGGGAATAAAAGGAATTGATTGTGATTGTAGTCACATATTGGTTGTAGCCAATTAAATTAACATGGGATAGAGTATTGAGTTGTAGCTCATCTCTAGTGTTAATATTTCTAGATTGCTATTTGTTGGTAGCAATTGGATGCCTTGATATGATGCTATTGGTGTAGCTTCAGATCTGGAATTACCGGTTAATCTGATGGAAATTCAAGTTGAAGCTTAAGTATGTGGTTATTTCTTTTGCTATGCATGAACTGGATGCTAAAGATGGTAGTCTTTAGTTTAATTCTGCTGAAATTGAATTGTATTCCTTCTACCGTCATTTAATTGTCTAGTATGCTTAAGTTTAACTTGGAATAAGCAATTGCATCTTGCGAGTACGAAAGTACTCATTCGGGAATTCAAATCCTGCAGGTGACCCTAGCCTTGACGACTTTTACACTGCTGAAAACGATGTTTGTGATGTTTAATACTGCAAGATTATCCACCTTGGTCTAGCGAAGGGTTGTATAGCTTTTGGGAGATGATTTTAGTCAATCATCTCTACTTTTATTCCGCTGTTCCGCTGCTGTTTTTGGGCCTATGTTGTGCTGGAAATGACCCGTAGGTCATGTAATATTGAAACTAGGATGTCTCCTTGGTATGGATGACATGTATTACCTTTAAACCCCTCTTATGTAGAGTTTTGTGATGATATACGAGTTGTTCCAGGGCTGCCCATGTGCAATGCGTGTATGTGATGAAGCACTTGGGTATGTCATGAAGAATTACAGCGGTTCTCCCCTTTCACTTGTTAAAGCAGATATCGGTTGAGTGACCCGCTGGCTGAGATGCTGTGCCGGCTAGGCAGGGTGTGGGCTGATCCTATCGGGCTTTCGAGTGACCCACTAGCTTCCGAGCTAGGTTAGGGTGTGGGTAGGATCGCCGGGCTCCTTCGTGTTTGTTTTGTCCAGTGGGGTCGAGAACGACTTTAACTCTTCACAGGATTTTGAAACCTTATGTGACTTTGGGAAGTTTTGTCGCTTCCGGCCGGCTTGCGTTGGGCAGGTGTCGGATCACTCCGCCTCGGTGAGTACGGCGCAGGTACCGTGCCACCAGGTCGACTGGTCCTTCGGTCCTTGGCGACGATCCGTTCCCCTAATCATATCTGATTTCGGAGTCCGTTACAAAAAACAATCCAGAAAAAAGAATAAACATACAGTTACCTCCCCTTATAATCTATTGTTACCACTGCATATGCTCTTTTGTTACCATCTAATGACATCTACAATAACCAGTTACAGAATTTGAACAAAAGTGGACTTTGATGATGCAAACACATGAAGTGGGGGACAACGCCGACCTTCTAGCACTGTGGCAAAATAAGAAGACCTTCTATCCCTTCTTACAGTCCACCTAACGCAGTGAGGGATTTAATGCAGTGCTGAAAAGATATGTAAACCCCCAGAACTCAATGTTCAACTTTGCACGACAATACTCAGCAATTCAAGAAAAAATATTGAATGCTGAGAACAAAGAAGAGGCAGATACAGCATGTTCAGATCCACAATTGTGGGGCTATAATCCAATTGAAAGGCAAATGGCCAAAATCTACACAAGATATTCTTCCGATTCCAACACGAACTGAAAGAGACAACATCTTACCACTGCCAGCACCTGGGAGGTAACACATATGATCTTGTGTCACTACGAGGCCGTGTAGCAAACTATGGTGAAAGATCCTATAAAGTTGAGGCAAACAAAAATGATGGCATTTACTCATATGAGTGCTGCAAGTTTGAAAGAGACGGCATGCTTTGCTCCCATATCATGAGAGTTATGACACAACTTGGGGTATGTGAAATCCCCCTAGAACTATATTCTGAGGAGATGGACTTGGGATCAAGAGGCTGCCCTATTAGAACCTGCTACAGAACCACTTAAAGAAACACCAGAGATGCCAGAACAAGCAAGAAGGACGATGAGATATGCAACTCTGAATGCTGCATTCACCAAGATAGCAAAAGAAGCGTGTGTTTCACAAGATGCAAATCATATAGCTACCTCACACATGAAAGGCTATGAAATCAGAGCTGGCTGCATTGAGAAAGAGAGAAAAAAGAACTGCAACGACAGCAGGTTTTGCTAATGCTACTACTCCTACCACCTCAAGCATGCCATCTACTACTGGTGAAGGGTCACAGGCATCCAACTCCCAGAATATACGGGACCCCCCAAGATCAAACACAAAAGGCTGTCCGCATGAAAAAAGATACCAAGCACCCATGGACATCGCTCCAAAGAAAAAAGGAAAGTGTAGGTTTTGTCAATCACAAGAACACGATGTACGCACATGCCCAGGGAGGCTTGCTCTTGCTGCTGCCAAGAGCTCCAATTGATATAAAAAAGAGGCTAGCAGACTACACAGTAGCCACATAGGTTATCTCAGCTACCACAAAAAAATGTGTTGCATCTTGTTACCAGTATGGTTTATATGTTATTACCAAGGAGGTTTCCATGTTGTTACCAGGGTGAATTTTTATCTCATTACCAGGGTGGTTGCTAATAATGTTACTATTTCAGAAAACATAACTTGACAACATAATGCTACCAGCAGCTCCAACTGATAAAAAAGGATAACTTAACAACATAATGCTACCAGTAGTTCCAACTGATAAAAAGAATAAATTAACAACAAAATGCTACTATTTCAGAAAACATAAATATGCAAAAAATTCTTCTATATATGAATGATAATATAAAAGGCAGTACCTTATTATGCATTGTTGTCAAGCCGATGCTTCCAATTCTTTATAGTGTTGAGCTCCGATGACAACCAGTTATGTGTCAGCACCTTCTTGATGTTAGGGATTTGCCCTGGCGACACTGCTGGCACATTCTGCCCATCCCACAGCTCGAGGAAACTTGACCATGAAGAATCCACAGTCCCGCCTGTTTTGCATGAATAAACATGCAGAAAAAAGATAAAAATATGAAGAATACAAAGAAAAGTCAATAAAAAAGTGAAACAAATGCTCATAGATTATCTTGCTTGGGCGTCTCAATACACACCAACTTGTATCCAGCTATCTGCACTTTAGACTGCCCATAATAAATTAGCCACGCTTCCTTGATTTTCACCATTATTTTGGTTGCGTGCTCCATCAAAACCTTATCGGTTCCATCACGAAGTGAATCAAGAATTTCGAACCTCTGAGCTACAAGATTCAACACCAGAACATACCAATGTGATGGGTCATCCTTTCCTCTCCCTAGCTTCTGCAACACTGGGAACATAATCTGTTTTTCATGAAAAATAAAACACATCAACTCAGATTACCACACTGAAATGATTCAGTGATCATCATTATATAGAATAAGTTACCACCCTGAGAAACACACAATTACAAGCTATTGAAAAAGAAGGTAAACAGGCATATATTGTGCAGGTGCAGATGTATAAAAATTGCCTAACCAATCTGAGCAGTATTAAGAAAAAGTTGCTAGGACTTACTAGCTCCTGACAACTCAATTTCTCCCCCGTCCTTTCTCTTACAAATTCATCTTTGATAAACTTCTTAGCCAGATTACCTTCCAGCAGGTACCTTGCAACCAGGTACGAAAAAACAATTTTCTTTTCCTTCTTGTGGTGATGCCTTACATAAGATATCCCAATTTCACCCATATTATTAGACAATTCACCCCTCGGCTTTACTGATTCTGCAAATTCTGCCGTGTATACCCACATAGATTCATACTGGATGATTTTTACCCTACAAAAACACAATTAACTCATTAAAAAGAAATGATATCCAAAAATGGTACAAAATTAGAAAAGACAGCGAAGAAAAACAAAAAATATATGTAACTTACTTTTTTATCTTTGACCCTCTAGCATTCTTACAACTGCCCAAAATCTTTCTATACACATCTTATTGCTCACTGCTCACACTGACTTTGCCATATGGTGATAGCTTGTACTTTGACGACATCTTGACTCTCTCCTTATGAGGTTGATCCTTAGGTGTGCTGCTCCTGCCATACACTTGTGTGTCATGTACAAAAACCACCTCCTCAACTACAGCCTTTGAATCTCTCCCTCGTTCTCTTTCCCCTGCTGACTCTCTTATGTTTCCTTTACCTGTTAGTCTTTGAGTTTCCTCCACAACTTGCAAACTGCTGGCCTCTGAACTTCTACTTTCCTTTGCTTCTGACAATTGACTGCCCTTTATAGCTTCAAATTCTCTTTCAATCTCATCAAGCGCCGCTGCAAAAGCCTCATTCATTTCAAATGCATCATTCATCTCGTCATAGTACCCATCCGTTGATGTACTTGGTAATACTTCATCACCAGCAACGTTGTATCCTGTATGACAAGACATAAAACAAAACAAGCAGAATGAAATATGGTTAGCACAATTATCAGATGTTATCTACCCAAAAACATCATTCAAAACCTACCTACTAGAGGAGCCCATGCAAGCGGTGGTTCAAACACGGCTGCTTGTTCTGTGTCGTACTATGTGCTGGAGATGAGAAATCAATTCCCAAATCAAACCCTGGTGGTGTGAACATACTAGGTCGATTGTCCACTTCATTCTTTGTATGCATGTGTCGGGTGCGCCTGGTTTGATTGCATCCACCATAGATGTTGTCATCACATGGCCTTGTTCTGCAGAAACTGACACCACCCCTTCCTTCACACTAAAACCATCACTCTCTATCCCCTGGGATCTCTTCTTGCAATGTGTATTCGTTACCTTCAGCGCTAACGGGCATACAGCTGCTTGCTGTCGTGCTCCTCCTCTCCACAAAATTTGCTGCTAGCCACTGAATAGATACAGGAACATCAACGCCGCACCTACTACTTGGACATTGCAATGGCGAGAAGCACCAACACTGCTTATAGAGGCAGGAGGATGTCTGTCAACCATATACTTACCACTACCATGACCAGCTGCATTGTCTACATTTACCGTAAGTGAAACACCAAGAGGCATCCTGCTGCTCCCAGGTTTGATCATGCAATCTACACCGGTACTTGGAGAGTTGATGACAATGGGCTTCTTCTTGCTTCCACCATTCGATACCATATCCTCAACCACAATTGGTGAGTTTACAACAATTGGTTTCCCTGAGCTACCTAGTTCACATTCTGATCGCAAACCTGCAAGCCGTGGAGAAAACCTTGTTGCTTGTCTTTTAAATGTACCTTGCCGTGCCCTGGATACACTACAACTAAATAATAAAACATTGTTATAAAAGTTACTCTATAACTAAAAAATAAAACAATGGAATATAATGAAAAAGAACAATGTATGGAATCTATTACCTTTTGGATTTCCTATTAGAGAGCAGGTAACACTTCGTCAACCTTAACCCTTTTTGGGCATACAGAACCATCGACAATACAATTCATCATACTATCTTCTACTGCTCCACTTGGTTCCTTCCTCTTTTCTCCTGATTTTCCCACGATCATGCTTTCCTCCAAGATTTTATTCACTGACACCGTCGAGTCTTCAGGAACTGATACTACTGTCTCATCATCAATTATTTTCCCACAGCTAACCCCTGCTGCTCCCTGATGTTTTTTCACGTCAATAAGACGCATTGCAAGATCAGCTGCTGAATCCTTGATCATAGCATGTACATCCTGACTGTTATCATCTGACTCAACATTTTCTGAAAGCTGTGGTGATAATAGCAAGCTAGGGTCCGACATAGGCACCTAGCTTGATTCCCCTAGAGGTACTTGAGATGGAAAAACACAAACTGAATTATCACACACTGCCTTACTGCCTACTGTATCCGAGACTCCAATTGAAGCAGGGGGTGAGTAAGCATCTGGCAACACATCATCTGATTTAGACATCTCATCATCATCAGTATCCTCGCTGCTATCGTCAGTACTAGATGAATCATTGTCACTACAACCCTCGTCAGATACTAAATCCTCAAAACTTGACTCGTCATCATAGCTGTCCTCCATTGGACCAGCTGCCATTTCAGTTGCTCGACTCCTGCGTTGCTGACCTCGCCATCTTCCATAAGCCCCATTGAATTGACCATGTTCCGTTGTTACACTTCCACTCGAGCGTACTTTTGTCAATCCTTGAACAAGATTACGCAGCAAGCCACCTAAACTAACTCCAAAGTTCAGCATGAGATTTGACACCTTGTTACATTCCTGCGAATTATTTGAAAATAAGTGTCGACGATTGGTAAACCGGCGATCTTACGGTACTCGCGAGATGATGATTACTGGGGGGTAGGGACCTCTAGGGGCCAATCACCAGGAGTTCTGACAGCAGGGAACAGCCGTTTTTATACAGGTTCGGGCCTCCCTCAGGATAATAACCCTACGTCCTGTTGCTATATATTGATCGGGAACACGCTTTACAAAAAAAGGGGGTGTATGTCAGTGGCTATCCTAGGCCTGGTCGTAGACTAATCCTAGCTAATCCTCCGGGCTCGACTCCTTCGAGACTGCGGGTCTTCTAGAGCTTTGCCTCCTGACTTGACCTAAATTGACTTCTGGCTACTGGTTATCTCCTCTTCTGATCTCGATTCCTCTGCCTTCCCTGATGGGATTACTGATCCTTATATAGGGGGGGTGCCCAGGGTCGTACTGGACGTGGACTTACGCCCGAGTAGGACTCTGGCCTCCTTAAACGCTAGGATTGACTTTTCTAGTTTAAGGGGAGTCTTCTTCCCTTAGAGGAATTTCCTTATCGTCCGAGGATCCTTATCGGGTACGTGGTACCTTCCTAAAGCCTCAGGGAACTACGTACGGGTACCCCGAATACACGGGATACTGTACTGCGCATCATCAAGCCCCCCATCAATACGTGAAATGAGGTCAAGATGGTTTGGTTGGAAATCTGCCCTTGTCGGGGAGCAGCCCCGAGTAGACGACCAGATTAGTCCTTGTCGATGACTTCTCCGAGCAGATTCAATCTCTTCCGAATGGTCGCAAGAACCTTATCGGAATAACTTCTTGGAAAAAATCCAGAACGTTTTTCTAATCTGATCTGATCCGTTGATCACGGACACGCGTTCGCCTGGCGTATTTCTAGGAAACGGAACCATCGTGGCGGAAAATTCGCGTGGTGATGAAGAATCTTTCCTCTCTCTGGCCCATCTCTTGGGTCGTGGGTTGTCAGACCCTCTTTTTCCCGCGACGTGCTCTGTGCGTGAAAAAAGCAACTATCCGCATTAAATGCGATTGAACTGATCGCGCCGTGAACCGCGCCCGGCGATCGTTCAAATCCTTTAGGAGTCCGAGAATTGGGGTTTTGCCCACATTGCATTCCTGCCTCCTAGCATTCTTGTTCTCTTCATCTTCTTCCTCGCGCCCCTGCCCAAAAAACTTTCGCCAGCGTCCTCTCGTGATCGAGTGACGAAGATGGGCAAGAAAAAGATCGTGAAGAATTCTCCCGATCGCGCCGACGAGCCGGAGAAGAAGGTCGCAGTCGCCATTCCGGAGTTTGAGGCTTCAGTAATGGACGCCGCCACCCTGGAGAAGCTCGCGGCGGAGGAGGTGATCCTCCCGGAGGTATTCGTACCCTACCGGGAGGCCGTGAAGGAGACGGTCCCAAGCCCCGACACCGACTGGACCGTCGTCTTCGCCGACTTCTTCAGATGCGGATTCCAGTTTCCGCCATCGACGTTCTTCCTCCTGACGCTCCAGCATTATGGAATCGAGTTGATCCACCTCAACCCGAACTCGATTCTGATGCTGGCGGTATTCGCACACCTGTGCGAGGCCTACCTTGGCGTCAGGCCGAGCCTAGAGCTCTGGAAGTACTTCTACAACCTACGCCGGCAAAAGGGCAGCGGCGCAGGCGTAGTCGGTGGCACCGGATTCCGCCTCCGAGAAGGAAGGAAGGACGAGTACATCAACTCGTCCTGGAAGTCTTCGTGGTCGGGCTGGCACGCCCGGTGGTTCTACTGCCAGCCCCCCGCGGATTCCAAGATCTCCTACCGCGGGCTCGCTCCCATCGCGCTCAAGTGTTGGGGGGAGGTTCCGAAGGAGACCAGGCGTCTCAAGGCGCTCGTCAGCGACATCGCCGATCTTGCCGCCAAGGGACTGACGGCGTGGGACGTCGCGGAGGACTTTCTTCGGCGCCGCATCAGCCCCCTTCGGTCACGAATCGCGGCGGCCTGGGAAATCCCGGAAGGCCAAGACCCGACAAGGGATTTTGACACTGGTAAGTAAAGCATCTTGCTCCATGTCAATTCAATTACCGAGAATCCTCACATACTTCTGCCTTGTCGTGCCATGCAGAGCTGTCCTCGGGGGAACTTCGGAATAGGTTGAACAACCTATTCGAGCAATCCCCGCAAGGTGGGCGCAAAGACGTGCCCTTGCCCCTTCTGAGACAGAGCCCGGAGAGCCGGCAGGAAGTGTTCTCGGTAAGTCATCCATTTCACCTCCTTGTCTGACTGGGTCTCATCCGAGTAGCCTTACTGATGGCTCTCGGGCTCTTTCTTTGCAGCGCGTAGGCCGCGGGGGTCCCGACTCGGAGGCCAAACGAGCCGGTGCTCCCGTCGAGGACGAAGACGTTGAGATGTTCGACACGGCCCCGCCACCCCCGGAGACGAGGGAGGAGGACCCTTCTGCGGCCGGGGTGGGAACAGAGGACTTTCCGACCAGTGCCCCCGCCCAGGATCCCCAATCGCAGGTTTGAATTCCCGCCCGACCACCTTCTTCTTTCGTATTCTTTCCCGAATACTAAACATAAAGGTGGGCGTGTCGATTAGCCGGAGGCGAACGACCCTCCCCCGAAAGAGCCAACTCCCCCCCCTACGACTGTTCTCGAGAAGGGGACCGCGGCCGACAAGGGGAGGGCGCTACCGGCCTCCGGCAAGCGGGACTCGAGTGCCTTGGCCGGAACAACTCCTCCTGTGGGGAAGCGCCCGAAGTAAGCTTTCCTTTGCCATTTTTTTTCTTTTAGCTTCATTGTGTTGAAGGCTTGACTTGGTTGCTTTTGGCGATTAGGGTGGGGATCCGCCCCGGCAAGGCTCCAACCACCAAAGTCACCAAGCCGCAGCCCCCGGCGCCGAAATTGGCATCGGCCCCTGTGGCGGACTTGCCGCAGGCCCCTGCGCTGGACTTGCCGCAGGTCCCTGCGCCGGACTTGCCGCAGGCTCCTGCGCCGGAGTTGCCGTCGGCCCCTACCAAGGAGTCGGAGCCCCCGGCGCCGGGGTCGGAGTTGCCCCTTGTCGGGCCAGTCGCGCCTTCGGGTCCTTCTGCGACTGAAAATCTTCGCGCTTCTTCCTTGCTACAGGTAACATAAGGGAGGTTAGCGATAAGGTAATCTTACTTAGCTTGTACTGACCTGTTCTTTTTCCAGCTTGCGCTTTCCCAGATCGTTCCACTCGAGAAGGCGCAAGAGGAGCTGGACTCGACGCGCGGCGAGTTGAAGAAGCGCCTTGACGAGTCCGAGAAGCAACGGGCGGAGATCGAGACGCTGCAGAAACGCCTCGAAGACTCCGAGAAGCTCCGGGCGTCGGAGAAGGAGGTGCTGCAGAGGAGTCTTGATGACTCCGAGAAGCGGCACGCGGCGGTCGAGGCTGATCTCTCATCCGCAAAGGCACGCCTCTCCGACGTCGTGCCTTCCTTGCAGCAGAGCCGGTCCTACGCGAAGAAGCTGGAGGAAGATCTCGAGCGGGCCTTGGGCGCGCTCGAGAAGGCGCTGGGTGAAGTTGGTGTGGTCGTCGCCCCTGAGCTCTTCTTCGGCCGACCGCCTGGCTGGGCTGATGGCGTCCGTCTCCAAGCTGAAGCCTACCGTCGAAAAGCTACTCGAGGATGGGCTTCAGCAAGGGGTCCGCGACGCCTTGGGAGTTGCCCTGGCCCTTTTGAAGCGCGAGCGCCCGGACTTACCGCTGGAGGCGCTCGAAGCGGACTTGCCGGAGGAGGAGGCAGAGAGTCTTGTCGACGCCGTGCAGGCGGCCGCCGATGCCTTTGGCGACCGAGTCCAGCCACCTGGCTCGCAGTAGGTCTAAAATAGGAAATACTTATGCAAATGCAGTGATTAGTAACTGTGCTTTTAACTGGTGTGTTTTTGTCTTTTTCAAAAAACCTTGTCTGATCTGCTTGTGCGAAACTTTATCGGATGCAAGCATAGGCTTTAGTCGGAATCGATCGTCCTTTGTCTCCCTTTGGTGCGGGTGTACGAATAGGGCCGTAGGTCGCTCTTTGCTGCGATTGACCAGTCCTTAGGTTTAGTCGGATGGAGGGCTCCGTGGCTCCTCGTCATCAGTAAACGTGATAAGGGGTCTTTCGTACAGCTTGTCGTGGCCGTGGCGACATCTTCGTATCCCTAGCTAAGAGAAGACTCCGGCTACTTGGCTAGTAAACCCTATGCTTGCCTGATCAGCAAAGTTCCACTCTACCCGAGATATCCTCCGCTCCGAGTAGTCGGAGGCGTGGATGAGCGTGTGGGTTCCGTCGATTTAGCCGTAGCCATACTTCCTTCCCTTCCTTTACTCTGGATTGGGGACTGTGCTACGTAACTGGGGAGCTTAGTCAACCAGGCCTTAGGTTTGGTCAGGTGGGGGGCTCAGTGGCTCCCCTGTCACCTGCAAACGCGTTAAGGGGTTTTCCTCGCGTCCCTGGCAGTTGCAGCGCAGAACCCTTTCTCCTTTGCGCAGGTCGAAGAAGTCGGTACTCGTACTCATATCTCGACTTCACTGCATTCTTATCCAGCCCCCGACTGTCTGTTCGAGGGATATCTCGGATAGGCAGTTCTGAATTAAAGATGAGAGATATTGAAAGAAGGACTCTGCATTATTTAACAAAAAACTGTGTCTTTTACAGGCTACTGCAAGAAAAAATAATTCTAAGAAGGAACTAAGAAACAAAAACTAAGCCGTCCCCTCCTCATCGAGCTCGTCGTCAGTTGCCCCAGAGACTCCTGTCCTCTTGTCGCGACCTGCTGATTGAACTTTGTTGAGTGCGCGTGCTAGGCGGCGGCGCCCGGAGCGTCTTATCGTCGACTTGTTCATAGCTTGGCGACGTTTGAGGCTGGTGCTGGTGCAACTCCGGGATTCGCCGATGAGGGGGCGACGGTTGTACCTATCTTACCGACGGCGGTTTGGACTGGACCCTCTAATGGACGCGACCTTTCTACCACTGACACGAGCGACTAGGGTCAGGCGGCTTCTCCCGAGGAACCGTTGTCCTGCCCGGGGAAGGCCCTATTTTTCTCCCAGCTCCGACTTAGTCGTGGAGCTCTTTCTCCGGCTTGGAGGGGGTATTTCCCGAAGACGTCGCTCGTAGGCGTGGAGGTGGTCTTGACGATGTGGTGGCGGGAGCCTCCGCGTCGGCGCTTTGGTTAGAGGGCGGGTGCTGTTCTGCGAGGTCGAGGCTGCGCTTGTCGCAGAGGAGTGCTTCTTTGGGGGAGCTCCTTATCGTGAGGACACCTTTTGGGCCGGGCATTTTTATGCACTGGTACGCGTAGTGCGTAGCTGCCATGAACTTGGCCAAGGTAGGTCGTCCTAGGATAGCATTGTAAGCTGTCTCAAAATCGACTACATCGAACATAATTTTCTCCGTTCGGAAATTCTCCGGTGTACCGAAGGTAACCGGGAGAGTGACTTGCCCAATCGGCGTGGCCGACGAGCCCGGGACGATGCCGTGAAAAGCGTGCGTCACCGTCTGGACGGATGACCGTGGCACTTGCATTGCGTCGAGGGCGTTGGCGAATAGGATATTGAGGGAGCTCCCTCCGTCTATTAGCACGCGGCCGACCCGGCAGTTGTTGATCGTGGGCTCGACCACGATCGGGTATCGTCCCGGTCGAGCACAGTTTTCGGGGCAATCGGCTTGGTCGAATGAGATTGCTACCTCAGACCACTTGATCGCTCGAGGGACTCGCGCTACACTCGCGAGGACTTCCCGGGCAATCGCCTTGTATTGCCTCTTGGACTCATAAGAGGTCGAGCCCCCGAATATGTGCTCTATTGCTCTGACATGCCCTTGGAAAGGCTCAGGGGTGGAGTCGCTGTCTTCGGAAGATGTCTCCCGGCTGTTGTTGGCGACCTGAGGGTTTTCCTCGCGGAACCTCTCTCGCTCTTCCCGGAGGTATTTCTTGAAGATGCGGCATTGTCGTAGATCATGCGAGTCCGTCTGGTGGAAGTCACACCAGGGTTTGGACGCCTTGTCGGAGGATGTTGCGGGCTTATCCTTGGAGCGCGGCTTCCAGGTACGCTTCTCGGAGACATCAGCCATCACCTCGTCGGTTCTGGCCCTTTTCTCCTTGTTCCCTCCAGAGGGCTTGTTTCTGCGCTTGGTTTTGCGCGAATCGCCTCTCGATTGGAGGGGAGAACTGGTAGACTCGCCCCACTGTTGCTTGATGTAACGCAGGGTTTCCTCCGCGCAGGCAGCCTTCTCGGCCAGGTCCATGAGCTGCCTAGTGGTTCTTGGTGGTCGCATGATCAGATCGTGCGTGCACATCTCGTTCCGACTGCCCCGAGTGAAGGCGCGGATGACATCCGAGTCCGTTATTTCGGGTATAGTGTTGCGGACAGCACTAAACCTCTTCGTGAACTCCCGGAATGTCTCATCTGGTCGTTGGACGACGAGGAACAGGTCGTCGACTCGACCAGGCCTCGGGAAGGTACCTTGGAAGTTCCCGAGTAGCATGTCGCATAGCTGACCCCAGGAACGGATTGTTCCTGGGGGGAGGTTCGTCAACCACGTCCTAGCGGCTCCTCTGAGGGCAGTAGGGAGGTAGTTGGCCATCACCTTCTCGTCGCCGCCGGCTGCCTCGATCGCGGTGGTGTAGATCTGGAGGAACTCCACAGGATTCGTGGTTCCGTCGTACGATTCGAGCGAGCCTGGCTTGAAACGAGAAGGCCATCGCACTTGTCGGAGTTCCTGAGACAGCGCTTGACATCCGCTGAAGGATCCCCGATAAGGCACGTTTTCGTCGCTATTCGGGGTCGAGGATCGGCCCCGAGCACGGGTGTTGTGTGTGTGGTCCCTCCGAGAAGGTTGTTGCTCCTGTTGGCGCCTTTGACGGTGGCGCCGCTCGAACTGTTCTCGGAGGTCCACCGGTTGCTCCTCCTGAGGAGACCGGTTTCTGGGGTGTCGTCCCTCCTGATCTCGTTCTCCCAACGGAGGAGGGGTGTGCACCCGAGCAGAGCTGTTGGTCACCGATCTAGCTCGAGAAGACTCGGCCTAGTTTTGAGCCTCTCGGAGGTCAGCCCCCAGCCGTTGTAGCCACTGTACGCCCGCGGGTGTAGATAGATCTGCCGCGGGAGGCTGTGACAGCAGATTGCGCACTTCCGCAAGTCTTCGAGCAGTTCGGGACACGTACTCCCTCGTTCCCGGGGGAGATCTCTCTCCAGCAGTGGGTAAATCTCCGTTCCGACGAGGAGTTCTCTCCCCTGTCAGCGGGTAATCCTCCGTCCACGTGAGAGGCATCCCGCGTATTACGCGGCTGTGAGCCCCCGGGCAAATCTGGATCTACGGGGTCTTCTCGACCATCGTTGATCGCGAGTACCATCCGAGGTCCTTGGCTGGACGATGTGTACTCGTACTCCATCGCGTGGTCCTCATCGGACACAACGCGGGTAAAGTCTTGATCGTTCTCACGATCAGAATTAGCGGGAGAAATCCCAGCCATGGGACTGGTCATTCCCGCCGGGGAGTCGTCGTTCAAGACCAACTTCCCGCTGAAGGCCCTGGCGCACTCGGTTCTGAAGTGGTCAGCCTCGCAATCCGAGTCCTCTCCAGGGGCGTATTCTCCGAAGTCAACTCGATCCGTTACCGGGTATGGGTCCATAGGGCCACAGTTGTCGTAAAAACCCCGGTCCGAGTACCCAGTACGGGGCGAGATTGCGATCGGTTTTCCTGCCGTGCTTGCTACTTCCTCCTCGGATGAGGCCGAGGAGGGCTGTGTGAACAGCGCTGGGATCTGATCGTGCCTAGTTGCGCGTCCTGCCGACTTTGAATCTTCCTGGACGGCTTGGTCCGGAGAGGTCCCCACGGTCGGCGCCATCTGTCGACGATTGGTAAACCGGCGATCTTACGGTACTCGCGAGATGATGATTACTGGGGGGTAGGGACCTCTAGGGGCCAATCGCCAGGAGTTCTGACAGCAGGGAACAGCCGTTTTTATACAGGTTCGGGCCTCCCTCAGGATAATAACCCTACGTCCTGTTGCTATATATTGATCGGGAACACGCTTTACAAAAAAGGGGGTGTATGTCAGTGGCTATCCTAGGCCTGGTCGTAGACTAATCCTAGCTAATCCTCCGGGCTCGACTCCTTCGAGACTGCGGGTCTTCTAGAGCTTCGCATCCTGACTTGACCTAAATTGACTTCTGGCTACTGGTTATCTCCTCTTCTGATCTCGATTCCTCTGCCTTCCCCGATGGGATTACTGATCCTTATATAGGGGGGGGTGCCCAGGGTCGTACTGGACGTGGACTTACGCCC
The DNA here is from genome assembly GCA_019208055.1 of Stipa capillata. Lineage (NCBI taxonomy): Eukaryota > Viridiplantae > Streptophyta > Magnoliopsida > Poales > Poaceae > Stipa > Stipa capillata. The sequence continues at coordinate 5,890 of JAGXJF010001706.1, read as the reverse complement.
GAGTAGGACTCTGGCCTCCTTAAACGTCGGGATTGACTTTCCTAGTTTAAGGGGAGTCTTCTTCCCTTAGAGGAATTGCCTTATCGTCCGAGGATCCTTATCGGGTACGTGGTACCTTCCTAAAGCCTCAGGGAACTACGTACGGGTACCCCGAATACACGGGATACTGTACTGCGCATCATCAATAAGATATTACACTAAAAACAGATATCACGTTATTGAACCATAAAAACAACCTAAAAAAAAAGATTAAATTACCTCTTCCGAGCAACTAGCATCTGTGTTCAGCTTCATCCATTCTTTAAACCCGGCTGCTCCGCCAAACAAGCTCAAGTTTACAGAAAATTCATGTTTCAGCTGCACAAAACAAAATGTATAAAAAGTGACTTTCGACATACTTATCACAAATGAACAAAAAAAGGAGAAGCTATCATATAAAAAGAATTTTTTGACCTCAAACAACAAACACAACTTTATTCCATCACTCCTTAAAACAGCTATATAAGTCAGTTACCACGCAATGCAGAAATCCATTACTCCCCAAAAACAATTATAGTCCTAGACCACTATGCTATGCACTGCAGTTAGCCCCCTACCCCCCACCCTACACACATACAGTTCCCACAAAAAAAGATCAGATTAACAAGTTATAGGTTCTAGCCATCCCTCACCTCCATCAATCCGAAAGTTCTACCGTCTTTCTGCACATCTAGATTAACAATTGCTTCAACAACATCTTTTGTCCAAGCATTCACATAAAAGGGCACATCAAACAATCCAATGTCATGTCCATTGTGATCCACACAATCAACATAACGCAACTGACAAAAAAATGAATAGAATATATTAGATGTACAAATCCTTTTTAAAAAGGAGCACAAAAAACACAATTAGAAAAACAAAAAAGAAGGTCCAATGTTTTTACCATCAGGTAGAATAAGCAAGATCTATTGAAATTCTTCTTAGCTAATTGCTCATACAACTCATTAACAACAAATTTGCACCAATTGAGACGGCAGACACCATTTATATTCTCCTACATATAGAACAAAACATATTACAGTGTTGCATGTACAACATAGATAAGAGAAGAAACACAAATGCATGACATCTAATACAAAAAACTTACCAGCAAGGAATAACACTTGTTGCTCACTTGGTTGCTTGTTGTTGGTGCCAATAGAGTGGACACAATATATATCAGCCACAACCTCTTGAATCTAACATCAGTTTCTTTATGTTCCATTAACATTTCACCAACTTTTGTGATTTTAGGTCTCTTCCCATGATCTGGAAACAACTCAGAAGCTATGTGATCCTCCACCTCTTCATCCTCCTCATACTTCACATCATCACTGCCAAGAGGAATCCCAAGTGTCTGATGCACAGACTCCTCGGTCAAAGGAATCCTACCGCGCACATGCACAACTAGTGACCGAGTGTCCAAATCATACTGCCTTGACAGCCAGTGGATAAGAGGGTTATGCAGCGTCTCACACTTAATATCCAAAAGCGACGAGAAACCCATCTGACCAACAACAGCCTTCTGTGCATCTGTGAGATGACCATATATTTTCACAATGGCACAATGTGACGCCTTGTTCCTTCTGATAACAGATCCCTATAAAAATGAGCAACATAAGAAGAAAAAAATCATCACATTTTTCACCCCTCATGCCACTCTAATTAGTCCTGTAGCTATAAAATCAGTAGCAACAGTTAACAAAAAAAATGCTTAATCCTGTAGCTACACTAATAATAACATAATAAAACAAAATTGACAGACCATAATGATCACTACAAAACAACTAATAACAATATGCTGACTCTAATTAACATCCAGGGTAACTTAGATAATAGAGCTATAGTCACTACACTAACATGCATAATAACTGCAAAAATAACAAGATGGTAAGAAGAACTAACAGACATGGTATTTTCACTTAAAAACAAAAAAGTCAATCCTATAAAAACACAGCGCAACTGCATCCATCTGAACATGAAAAACACTAACTAAAAATGTAATGCTCATATCGTCAATAAAAAATCAACTTCACATGATAAACTACATAGTGCTTAGATAAATAGAGTTGTTTTTCTCCCAAGAAGGGTGTTAGGATCCACAGGATTGCCTAATGCAGGGATTCTACAAGATAAAAGAGCATGCTTGCAATCAACAAATAATCTAATTATTTAATGCATCAACTCCCACTGTATTATACTTAACATTAGGTCACATTTTCATTATGTTCTATCTTGTCAAACATCTCAAATTAAAATTTGAACCGCAGAATCTAGCATGTGAATGGAACCGATGGTAGTTAAAAATACATGATATTAGAGGATAATTATAAGCATATCTAATACTGGAACTCTGCAACAGAGTATGGTACCAGAATAATTAGAACCTGAAAATGGTTCAAGGTAAGAAATAGCATTTTCGGGAACACATATCACTTTAAACCACTTCCTTCTTTCTAGCACAAATTGACACTGCCTTCTGTGCAACAAATATCTGAAGCTACACTAATGATAACATGATAAAGACAAATTAAAAAAGACCATACATTATAACTACAACAACATACTATCTGTAATTAACATGCAAAGTTAACTAAGGAAAAAATAGTGAGATTGTCACCACAATCAATTTACATGATAACTGCATAGTAATCACATGGTGTCTTCACTTTCTATGAATACAAAAAAAGGCAGTCCATCCTAGTAGCACAAACACATCCATGTGAACATGAACAACACTATAACATGAACGAATGCACAAAAATATGCATATAAAACAACGGTCTAACCTTGCGCTTGCTTGAAGACTCACAATCGCATGACTTTTTTTCCCTTTCCTACAACCATCGTTCTGCTCTTTCTTCTTCCTCACCATTCTGCGCACTGTTTCAAAAAAATAAAAGCCCATAAATTAGCAAACCTGAGCCATAAAATTTGCACAAAAGCTTCATGCGCCACAACCGCCTGCCTACCACAAATGTAAGTACCCAACAAAAATACATCACCTGCCTCACCTCCATGCCAACAAAAATCAAACCATCGCCGGCAAAATCAAAACCCTACAACCTACATCAACTGCCTTCATCAAAATGAGTAAAGCAACAGACCCTGCTACTCCACAAAATGACCCAAGCAAAACCACAACGCTACATCAACAGTAGCACGAGCTCCACTCACAAAAATGATCCCCTGCTACACCCATATCCAACATCTCTCCTCTCTCCCAGCAAAACTCGTCCAAATCATGCGATGAAAAATCACATAAAAATTTCGGAAAACCATACATTCGGTACGATCACACCGATCAACGCCCAGCAGTAAACCACCATACATTCGCTGCCCCATTAACGAACCAAACAGTATCCTCATCATGCATGCACAAATCCAAAGCATCTCCTATGTTCCCCCCGCCCCTGCATCCCCGCAAAAACCCGCCGAAAATCCTGCAAAAACCCGCGTCCCTGCATCCCCTACACTCGATCAAGCGAAAATGCCGAGAGGCTTACCTCCGAAAACCGCCAAAATCCGCGAAGCCACCAAAACCCTAGAAATTTCACCGTGAGACTCTGCTCCGCCCTCCTCTGTTATCTGTTGGAGACTACGGCGAACTGAACGAGAAGAAAGATGCGGTTCGCGAAACACTGAACATGCCTCCCCGCGGTTACCTCCAGTCGATATCATGTGGTCCCCACCTGATGGCTATCCCCTACTTCCGACAGTAATAATTCCCAGCCGCATACTAAGATCGAACGATGCGCACAACGTTCGGCGTTAGATTTTTCGATAGAAGTATTATGTGCCTACTTAATCCAACGAGGTCCGGATCGAGCAGCTAATTATTTATTAATTTGAGCCAGCCGTATAGTAGCTCCACTGCACGTTCTGGTTAATTAATCGCATCGAGTTGCAAAAAAATATTGCGTCCGATATTTAAAGTTTAATTAGGGTGTGGTTCACCGGTGCATGTACACGTGGTACTCACAATAAAAATCGATCCAGCTGAAGCCTGCAAGGTGTCACGAGATTGCATTAATTCCATATTACCAGTGGATGGATCGAGTTGACTGACTACGCTTCGCCGATCTTACGTGCGTAGCAGTTGCATGCTTCTATAACTAAGTATTGCCTCTATCTATAAATATAAGACGTGTATAAAATTTTAGGTTTAATTTTGACCAACAATTAAACCAATACTATTGAATTATATGACATCGTAGTAGTATTATTGGATTCATATTCAAACGTATTTTCAAACGGTATCACTTTTGTATTATATAATTCAATATTATTGGTTTAATTATTGGTCAAAGCTGAACCTAAAATTTCATGCACGCCTTATATTTGTGGACGGAGGAAGTATTAAGAAATTAATGCAAAGTCTTGCAATCGACCTACACGTCAGTCGTCGGTCAATCTACCATAATGCACACGATCTGTTATAGGCTAAGCGTGTCATATGACATGTCGGTCGATCTACCATCGACCTACATGCATATATGCATGCGTTATCTTTTCTTTCCAAGGCTTACAATCCCCGTCGAGGAGCAAATTACATAATTACCTCCAAAAACACATACTCCCTCCATCCACAAATGTAAAGCGTGCATGGAATTTAAGATCTAATTTTGACCAATAATTAAACCAATACTATTGAATTATATGACATAGTAGTGGTACCATTAGATTCATATTCAAACGTATTTTTAAATGGTATCACTTTTGTATTATATAATTCAATATTATTGGTTTAAGTTAAATCTAAAATTTCATGCATGTCTTACATTTGTAGACAGATGGAGTATCACCCAACCTTACGGAGAGGATACGTTTTAGGCCACGCGTCTCACGACCGGAAGAGAAACCGACTAACACCGCTCCATCACGAAGCACCGTTAGCTGTCAATGACCGCCACAGTCTTGAGCACGTCTCCTCTTGCTGGAGGTGAAGGCGCTGCTGGCTTTTTGTATTATTTGTAATATATAATTTAATTATTATTTATATTATTTAACAAACTGTCAGATTATCGAATTATCTCTCTCTTATTTTGTGCATTGTATTCGGAAATGTTCCAGATCACGAGCGCAGGACATGAAAAGGTCGAGCTAGCAAAACATTAAGGGTGTGTTTGGTTCGAGGGATGAGGTGTGATAGGATCATCCCATCCCATTTTTTGAGAGATATCCAGTGTTTGGTTGGGTGGATGGGGTGGATAGGGATATCCACCCCAAGGGAATATTCTCTAAATATGCTGGATGGAGGGAGTTGGCAAAAATTTCTGGATGAGCTAAGCCAAATTTTGCTAATCGTGTTTAGAGCTAGCTAATCGTACTTTTTTTTCTAATCACGCCCTGGATCTCGCCCGAGCTCGGCCGCAGCCCCCCGCCGGCCGCTCCCCGGCCCCCGCCTCGCCGCTCCCGCACGAGCTTAGCCCCGTCGCTCCCCGCCCTGCCTCGGCCCCGCCGCTCTCCGCCCCGCCCGGCCCCGCCCGGCCTCGCCGCCGCCGCTCCGCTCCCCGCTCCGCCTCGGCCCCGCCGGTCCCGGCCCCGCCCGACCTCGGCGCCGCCGCTCCGCTCCCCGCGCCGCCTGGCCCCGCCGGCCCTTGCCCCGCCCGGCCCCGCCCGACCTCGGCGCCGCCCGACCACTCCCCGCCCCGCCTCGGCCCCACTGGCCCCTGCCCCACCCGGCCCCGCCCGACCTCGATGCCGCCGCTCCCCGCGCCGCCTGGCCCCGCCGGCCCCCGCCTCGCCGTTCTGCGCCCCACCCGAGCTCCGCTGCCGTCGGTGGTGAGAGAGAGAGGATGGAGAGAGAGGGAGGATTAGGGAAAAATATGCAGAGGTGTCACTGATGTATGGGGCCCACATGTCAATG